>NTHP01000233.1:264332-306495 GCA_003416845.1 Oplegnathus fasciatus
GGGGTGAGAACAGGACATTTTGTGTGTTTGTGTGTGTCCTCTTCTTACCTTCTGTGATGCTAGGTACTCCATGCCCCGTGCCACCTGATAAGTGCAAGAGACCAGATCTTTGAAAGTAAGTTGTTCGTCTGAGACACGGGCGATGTCATAGGAGTACTCCATGCCGGGCGGCCGGCGGGCTCGGAGGTACTCTCTAAGGTTGCCTTTGGAGGCATATTCCACTATCACATAGAGGGGGCCTGCAGTGGAGAAAAGACCAACATTACCACTTGAACATGGTCATAAATGATTCCCTTTGAGAGAAAGTGACACTGAACAAAAATCAGAGTGAATTTTTAATGGAATACACTATATAAAAAAGAGGCATCTCTCGTTTGATGTTAAGACTTCAGATTTAATGCTTGCTTCAAGAACATTTCTGTTCGATAACATGAAGAAGTCTGTATGGAAAACACCTTCCAAATGTCCAGAATGTCCAGCACTGCATCCAAGCATTTATGTAACTTTCCAAAAAATCCACAATCATTTTATGTAGCAACTAAAAAGGTGTGCTTTGGTGTGAAAAGGGGCATAACTGCAAGTGGACTGCATATATTTCTTTTCATTTTTCACACAATCAGGGCTCCAATGATCTTCATGAACAGCAGGAACAGGAAAAAATAACTTTTTCAGAATGCTCAGCTTTACCCTTTCTTCACACCCAATTAAAATCCAACCTCTCCATATGACATACAAATGGCATCTAGCTACCTCCAAAAAGGTAGAACACCTTGTCCTACACCACCTGCCTGATGTGGTGTGATGAAACATCTTATGAATTAGAACAGCACCTCTAGAACAGCATTATGCACAAAGTTAACAGGGCAGATCATTCTATGATGTTGTTTCCCCTCCTACTCACCGTCTTGTGTACAGGCCCCCAAAAGATTAATGATGTTCTTATGTTTGCCGATCATCTTCATCATTTCCATCTCTGACACCAGGTCAGACAGGTCTTTCTCAGTGGCGTCATCTAAGAAGGGAAGAAGTTGGAATGAAGGTTGTCAGGAAAAACTCAGCAAAACAAACACAGCCTAGTCCTGTCTTCCCTTTAACCTTTGACTTGGGACTCGGTAGCTGCTCTGTGAGACAACACCTTGTTTTGTAGGTGCTTCTGATTAAGTGCGGCTGACAGACAATGTGGGCTAAAATTACGGCAGCGAGGGAAGCTCCTCACACAGACTACAGAGGCATCCTTTCAGTGCCGGGGGGAGGGAGGAGGATGAATTAAAGACGTTCAATCTGGATTCATTATCTGCTGCACAGGCTCCGTTTTCATGGGACTGATTGAGCCAGTAGAGGTATCCAGACAGTCACAATGGCATTGCCTGCATTCCTCTGCACCATTACCTTACCTGGAGTCCTTCTAAAGAGCAGTTTTCCATTGTCAAGGTTAGTCCACTAGCCTGCTGCTGTACCTGATCTAACTGCCCAATCCCAACCCAGTGCCCCCTCCTGCTGCTTTCATTAATCATAGCAATGCTGCTAGTGTGACTTGCCTCTTTGTGTGGGTGCTGACTGAGCTCCAGCCAGCTGCTGTTCTGGGGTCAGGTATGTGACCGCCCCTAACCCTTACAGACCCAACCCGCGTCTCCCTAGCCGTCACTCAGCAACCACCAATAACGAATAATAATGACAGCCCCAGGCTCCGCCTTGCACCTTTGCTGAACCCTCACTGGAGCATAAATCACCTATAAAATGTACTCAGGTTGCCCACAAGACATAATGAAGCAGTGTACATCTTATCCCAGTGGTCTGATTTTGAGCACAAGTCAGACGTTTACCATTACAACCTCACTGTGATTGTGCAGCGACAGGAGACCCACTTACCTTTCAGCATCTTGACAGCAACAGTTACAGCCTCCTTGGGTTTGTCCTTATCGATGCCCAGGGCCTCTGCCATTACAACTTGGCCGAAGCAACCTTCACCTAGGGGCTTGCCCAGGGTCAACCTGCAGCCACCAGACAGCAAACACAGAGGGGGGGAACAAGAAAAACAGACAGGAAGCTGTTTAGCTGCTGAAACACAAACTAAAACCCATCGATCCGATCTGACTGTGGCATCGATTCACTCCCTGTGCAGAAATAAGCAGGTTAGATAAAGTGCGAGAGCAAGAGAGGGAATGAAACCAGGCACCAAGCCAGTTTCTCAACCTCACCCTGTGTTTTTTTTTACTAGATCGCTCTCTCTGTTTCAATCAGATTGTGTCTGTGTGAGTGCTTTATTGGCGCGGTGACTGTAGCCCGTGCCAGGGCAGTAGGTAGGAAGGCAGACATGGCAACGATAATCACCTGATAAAGCCAGGGAGAGGCACTCATTTCTAAACTGTTTACCCTGCCTTGGCATGTTCCAATATACACTCTTTACAAGTCATTACACAGGGCTTAGCCTAGCCCTGACACATTAGCCTGTGACAGATGGAATGCTGGCTTTGTGTTGCCGTACAGGTGGGCCTGACTACAACACCAGATGGATATTTAAGTACTTTTTTATTGTAAGCCATGTCACAATAGCTGGTGTGTTAAACTTTATGTCCAAACTATATTACACTGATTGATATAGTGAGGGAATTATACTCACGCACAACTCTCCACACTACCTACCTGACCCCTGAACTAGCAGAGTACCTTGGTACTTTTTCATTTGACTGACAGGTGTAGGCACCACCCCTAAGGCCCAGTGTCCTAGCTATGTAAACACTCACACTGCATGCCGCAAAGCCTAGAGCCTGAGGCCGGCGCCCTGCCATAGTAACACAATCCCCTATCTGTCCACACACACTCGCCACGCTCAATGGCAACCATTCTGTCCATCCAGCCACACATAATCAATGTTATTTTTCCTCCACGCAAACCGCAAACGTTAGCATTCCTCAGCACTCCGCAATCCCAACATGATCCCTCAGGCGCTGGGATGACAGGCGAGGAATAAAGACCCAAACAGAGAGGCACACAGAGATTTATTCAGCCTAGACAAAACATCACATTTGGCGGGTTCATCAATTAAAATAAAAACTTTTCACCAGAATACCATTCTGCATGCACAAAAGAGAGTCTAGCATTACATCAGAAATGTTTTTTTTTTCACTGACGGGTGATGGTAAAATTTATGATTCAAGTTCTTTTTACAACCATTTTAACAAAAGACAGGCCTTCCTGTTTATGGTTTGGGATTTTCCCTTTTCTTTCAAAACCAGAGGCCTCAAGTGGGTATTAAACTATTCTAACCTATGCTGTCCTATTAAATCCACCCTAAAGCTTATGACTGGCCGCTGCAACTGTGACTAACCGAAACCTCAGCGGTGTTAAGTCCTCTGGTATGAAACCGAGCAAACACTCCTAGCCCAAACATGCAGATGAAAGCTGCGAGGGCTAACCGGTAATTAGCACAGCTTCATTCCTTACCATCAGAAGCATGTGTGTGAGTGAGAGTGTGACGTAGCAGCAGTTGTGATGATGAGGCATGGGGCAGGGTGCCAAGTTCGAGTCATTTTACTAGAGCACCAAAAGATGAATCAGTAGCCTTTATCTCAGCCACCACAGACATTATTCACCAGTTAGTCATTATTGCCTGCTGTCTATCAACGTTAATGGCACTTTTCACTAGAACAATAGTTATCTGATTATTTAGCAGCCGAGATACAATCAGACAGAAGCTCATTGTGTAGTAATCTTGGTGTGATCGGCTACTGTAATGCATCTGTTAACCAAAGAGGGTTGCTCTAGCATTGAGGACAAGAGCAAAGGGTGTATTGCTGAAAGTTGTCGTGCATACTGTCAAACAGGTACTGTATGCAGGCCTTGAATCCTGAGTGTGTTGTTATGAATACCCCTTTCAGATGAAAGTGGCAGGCACTGCCTAGCAGATCTGCATTTTAAAGGCTTTTTTAATTCTTTATGCACGAGTTGAATCAGATTTGCATAATTATGTATTTCGCATTTTGCAAAATGGTGAAACTTGCTATTAGGACTAGGCCATAATTTTCTATTTACAATGCAAAACATCAATCTTTACCAGGCTCTGAAACCAGCAGAATCACTAAATCTTATTTCCTTCAAAAAAGTATAGTTTCACAGTTTCTGATGTAGAATAAATTATGTGTACATAACACTAGCAGACGATACTGGCAGAGAGGATGGTGGACATCACAGGACAAGACAACAAGTGATCATGTACGTAAGAAACAGGCAGCCCTCACCTGTCTCGGGCAAACTCCCAGCGTGGATCCTCGGGAAGGTCATACTCAGGGATTGGCTCATCGTGCGCGGAGCTCCGCCGTGTCGTGATGCGTACCAGCGGCGTGCTGGAGTTCATGGAAGAGCTTGAGTCTGCTGACACCTATAGGAGGAAGGAGATTGGCTGATCACCGCAGTCTGGGTTCATAGGTCAAATAAAGCTCCAAGGCATCGCTAGAGGAGTCCGAGTAAATGTGTATATGTGTGATTGACTGTGGTTTTATTGAAATTACCAGCAATGTAGGTATGGCACACTAATATGAATATATCCTTAATTTCCATGGTTAATAACATTACAGTAGAGTCTGTCTCGAGGCCAGAGATCGTATTTCAGTGATGATTAAGAACTGAGCAACAACAATAATTTTGATGAATGTGTGTTAATCATTCAGCGTTGCCACTGTCCCCGGGGCTCATCTCTCCACCCTAACCTTACCTTGACACAGGAATCAGGCTCTCCGCAGAATGTAATCCAACACTTTTTGTACCTTTTGGAGCGTACCTTTTGGTTTCCCTTGAGGGAAAAGCATGGCTCACACACAGAAAAAAAAAATTCTGGCTGCAGTTTCAGGCTGCAGTGCTAACTTGCTCAGAAATGCACGCCTTCTAAATGATGTTGGAGGTAGACTGTTTAAAATACCACAAAAGCATACACTATGGTGCGTAGGATTTGTTTTTTGTACACAAGATCCAAGTAATTACGAAGTATTTTTTAAAACTGTATCAACAATGTAATCTCCTATATTTATTTATGTAAATTATCTAGAGTTTGTTGTCTGTCATTATATTTCTGCAGTATGTCTACAGTGTGTTTTTTTCTCCTCTAGGGGTGTTAGATGCCATTAGAACTCTTTATCTACTTTCTGTTACCTGGCGGCGCAGAGGGATCTGCTTGCTCAGTTTGTGGACCGCCGGTTGGCCGCCAAAGTCGGGCTTCTTTGCAGTGTTCCTCATGCGGCACACCACCACGATGCCCACCATGCAGGCGATGAGGAAGACACCCGCGCAGTATATTGCGATCTCCACATAGTCTGGGGAAAGGGGCCCTGGAGATTTCTCGAGGGCTGAGGAAAATAAAGGGTGAGCAGTGAGACAGAGGTCGAAGAAAGCTGGAGGAAGACTCTCACTGATCACTCTCACACACGTATGTACGGGCGACACACAGGCACGCTCTTCATTTGAATAGACACCACATGGCTATCAGACAGGCAAACACAGAGACAGATGCTCTGGAGATGACTCATGCGCAAATGTAATCACCATCGGCAGGCAAACTAAACAGGAATGATTTTGTAGCATCCTCCTCTCTCTCTTCTTTCCAAGGGTACCAGCACACCCACTTATTTTTGTAAATCTAACAGGCCTGTACAGGGCTTAACAGTCTAAACAGATTTAAAATCTTGACTCAGTCAGTACAACCAGACCTGCATATGTCTGCGTTCTGTGCTAATGTTGGAGACACGCGAGCACAAACACAAACACACACCCACGGACGACGGAACAATATGCGCTTCACTTCAGATCGCAAACAAGGGAGAGCGGTGTCCTTCGTGGTTGTATATGGCCTGAACTTCCTGTCGAGGAAATGGACTGAGTTTGTGTGTGTGTGTCTGTGTGTGTGCGCTATAGATATGGACTGTTCCATAATGCATAGCCCTCCAGACCACAAACAAGGCTCTTGTGCAGCACAGCCAACCAAGCAGCCCGGCAGCCAGCTGGAGGTGAAGCTACATGCAGGAACTTTTCCCCTGTCTGTTATGTATCTGCTGGTCCAAAAGCCACAGCGCACACACAGAAGCTACAGCCTCGAAGGCGCCATCAGTGCAGATAGAGTACATCAAGGGCAATAAATATTATATATTACTCCCAGAGGAAATGGCTCGCCTGTGATCATTATGCTGTATTGTTTACAGACAAAACAAAACTATCCTCTGGTTACGACATGAAGGGAGGGTTGATAACAGTTGTCTGTTGAGGGCTGCAGACAGTCAATTACTCTCATCGATCTCATTTAATGCCCACCCTACTTTCAGCTAGAACTTGAGCAGAAACATTTGTCTGTCTAGCCCAGAGTGAACTTGTGCAGATACTGACACCAAGTTTTATGTATCTGATCCTTTGGTATGCATAATTACAGGCCAGACATACAGAAACGGACAAAAATAGGATAAAACGAGTTGATAAATGAGAACACACAAATGGACAAACATTCTCGTGCATGAGTCATTCACTGCGTAGAAGCGGAGAGGTTTGGCCCTGATAATTGAGAAAGTCAAGCCAACTTGAAGCGAGTGTTGAGCTTTACCTTTCGATCTTTATTTCAAGGAGAAATAAGGATCTTAAAAGAAGCCAATTATCAGAGCCAGGAAAGGGGTGTAGAAAATTTTGAGGCGCAAGTGAAACACATGTCAGGGGAAAAAAACAGATTTACTTGACATGCAGACTCAGAACCAAAATGTGGCACTGAAAGATTTTTCCCAAGGAGCAGGGGAGAGATGTAACAGAAGGAAAAAAGAAGGCGGGCGACAAACCCTCCCCTCCTTTTGGAGTCTGGAGACACTCGAGCTGCTCTGGGAGCTTCACTTCCGTCTCCGAGTTATAATAAGTCGTCGGCAAACTATCCTGTTATCTGCTCTGAGCTTTCAACAGCTCGCCAATCCAGATAATATTATAGAATATATGCTCCCTGCTCTTACGTTACATTGTCTTGGATGTTGACCGTGCTGGTTCATCGCAGTAATCTAATATTTGAGCTGTGTGCCTCAGACTCCGGAGGGAGGACTTGCCTTCCACAGAGGTCATTGAAATGACATAATCCAACCGTTTTAGAAAAGGCTGAGAAAGAAAAAAGGAAAAGAGAGGACAGTATACGAGTGTATATACCTGGAAGCACCGTCAACCAAGCAGTGTGATAGGAGATCCCAATAGAATTACCCGCCAAGCACGTATACTCCCCAGCATCTTCAAATGTTACATTGGGCAAGTAGAGAACTTCTATCTCCTTATCTGTGGTGTTAACACCTGCGGTCTGGGGAGGAGGAGAAGAGGAGGAAGAGGAAAAGGGGGAGGTGGAAAAGAAGAAAGAGAGGGTCGAAGATAAGAGCAGAGGGGGAATGGAAAGCAGAAATGGGGGAGGACAAGTCAGAGAGACAAACGGGGGAGAACAGAGAGAGAGAAAGAGAAAAAAAAATGAGACCCAAAACACCAAGAGAGAAATAAGAGGAGCTGGATGGCGTCCATCGTTGAGGTCCCATCTCGAGCAAAGGATGTTGCGAGTTTCCATGGGTGAGGAGGAGGAGGAGGTTTCATAAACACAGACACGGATAGAGCCCAGTATGCCACCAAAACATGAGAAAATAGAACCAATACACCAAAAATAAAACCCCAGAAGGTTCCCGTCACCAACAGAACCTGCTAATAGAGGCCAGTCTAATCCACACATTGGACTGGACACATGCACAAACAAACACAGAGAGCATGGAGAGCACTGCACTGCAACACCATACACCATCTTGACACAGCTGGCAAGAGAGAAGGAGAGTGAGAGAGTGAGAAAGTGAGATGCTAGCTGTGACAATTTCGGTGTCTAGGTATGCAGGTCCAACCAGTGCTTCCATGGCTGCACCTGTCTCAGCAGTGGAGGGAGCAGCTGAAACACAAGGGTCTAACATTAGGGTAGAGAAGGTCTGTGAGCCCCAGGAACACCAAGAGACCACCAACAGGACCACCACAGCACAGCAGGTCAGGGACGAAGCCCAGGAAACCACACCAGGGGGAGGGAAGGTAGGTGGGGTCAGGTCTCAAGGGTTACCTGGGATGACAGTCAGCCAGCCCGACTGGCTGGCCTCGCCTATATAATTGGAGACTTTACAGATATACTCTCCAGCATCGTCCTCCGTCACGTTGGTGAGGGTGAGCATCTCCACGTCTGAGCTGTTAATGCCTGAACGCTGCAATCCACACATACACATACTTAGACATGGACATGTAAAATCAGACAAATAAGTCGAATTAATTAGACAAACATGCAAACGTCATGACTACAGCTACTGTATTTGTATCTGCAGGAGAGAGGAGAGGGATCACCACCAAAGAAGCCAGCAGGGAAAAGGCCTATCAGTTCATAGGGGAGGAAATGTAATGATTAGCTCCTTATATGACTTTTTAAATTCATCCGAAACACCTGCAACCGCTGGCAAAAGAACAAGAGAAAAAGGGGGAAGGATTTGCCTCTAATCAAGAGAATAAAATCTAAAAGAGGAAGTGCAGGAATGTACCTTTAACACTCGGACGTAGGGGTGTCCGTCGGGGCCGTAGCGACTGCCGTTCTGTGTGATGTGTTTCAGCCACTGGATATGAGGTTGGGCGTCGCTGTAGACCTTGCAGACGAAGCGCGCATCCTCCCCAACATGTACGGTGGTGTTGGCTGGGAGACCGGCCTGGAGGATAGGCCGGTGAGGTGACCGTTCTGTTGAGAGGGAGGGAAATGTTCGGTTTTAGGTGGCATGGACATGCTGACCAACAGGGAAGTGTCTCAAAAACTTGGTATTTCCCTTTCCGCTTGTGAGAGTTTATCTTTGCAAAAGTGTAACGTCACGTACTGTGAGTGTGAATGCTTTCCCAGCAACCCTGACAGGTAAAAAATCATGACTGCGCTGCCTCTTCCTTATCTCGGAAGCATTTAGAGGCTTCACACAAAACAAAGAGGCAGAGGCATTTATCACCAAAAGATAAAGAACTCAGGTGGAGGAGGACTTCCATAAAGTAGGGTGTATGTATTGCATGTGAGTAGGGGATTAAGCTATGTGCCTAAACTAACCAAACTAACTAACTAAACTATGTGCCAGTCTTGGAAAGTGAAACACCTTCATAGCACCCCCACATCTCCAGCTATCTGCATTCTTTTACAAGCAAACATTTGGCCTGCAAATCCAAACAGAGCGAGACCTGTTGAACAATGCCCCCTTTCAAACACTACCCAGCCTTCACAACCACACTGAGGAGCCCACCAACCCCCACACTGACAGCAACCACCCGCTGCCACTATACACACACACACACACAAAGTGACATCACTCAGCCTGGGGCGCTGCATTGCCTTTCCAAAACAAAGCCTTAAGGTAGGTGCAGTGAATTCGTCTTTGCGTGTGTGCGTGCATGTGTGTGTATAAGGTCGGGGGTTGGTCAGGGGGGAGGGTCAGAGGGTGAGGCTGTGTGATGAAGGGTGGAGGCTGGGTTTAAGAAGGAGGACTGAAAAAGGGAGAAAGAATTAGCAGGGTGAGGGAAGGGAAGAAAAGGGAACAACAGATGGAGAGTGCAGAAACTAGAAGGCAGAGACTTCTTCCATATGTCTGTCTGCCTGCCTGTCCTCCTGCTCCATCTTTCTGAAATCTGTCAGATCAGATGATTCCCACCCCTCCTTTCTCTCTCCCCATCTCCCTCCTCCTTCCTGCACATTCCTAGGGCTCGCCTTGTTTATTGTCTCTCTTTCTTTCCCCCCCATTTTCTCTCCTCCTCCATCTTTCACAGGCCTTCTCACTCTCACAATCTTTCCCAAACTGAGAGGGGTGATCGACTTAAATCCAAGAGTCTGACGCAAAAGCTCTCTTCCTAAAACCTACCAAACAGAACACTGTCTGGCATGATATATATTTACTAAAATAGGCAAAAGGAAAAAAAGCAGTCATGTTGGCAAGACGAGGAACTTTTGGAGCTCCCATTTTAAAAAAAAAAATCATTCTAACCTTCATTTTAGCTGATCCAAATGTTAGCTGGAGCATTTCGAGCTGCATAGCCGACAACTGAGACCAAATGACAGAATGAGTGTGCAGTGCGAGAAAACAGGCCACATCATGATTATGGAGAAACCCCAAAACAATAAAAGTTTGTGGAGCAATTCTTGCCTAAATTAGATAAAGGAATATCGTGTGTGTGTGTGTGTGTGTGTGTGTGTGTGTGTGTGTGTGTGGGCATGGGCAAGTGCAGAGAAGCTCCTTTATGGCCCATCGACCTCACACAAGAAAGCTACACTGAAGAAGGGAAAGACACGACGGAAGACGGGAAAAGAAATAGTAAAAGAAGGATTTGAAAACCGTAGCCATGTTGTCCTCTCTGACTGCAGCATGAAATGAGACAACAGAAAAAGCTTCCATGTATCCAGTGGTGGAATGTAGCAAAGTTCATTTACTCAGGTACAATTTTTAGGTACTTGTACTTTACTGGAATATGTCCATTTTATGCTACTTTATACTTTCAGAGGGAAATATTGTACTTTTACTAGTTAACTGACAGATTAAAATGTTATTAATCTTTTTTGGTTTGTGACCCTTCTGAAGCAAATATTAGAGAAAACTCCAAAACCTGAAAAACTACTGAAAAAAACTGTTTGTCTCCCATCAATCATCTCCGAACCCCTCAGATTTACTTTGCGACCCTTTTGAGGGACCCGATCACCAGGTTGGGAACCACTGGGCAGCTAGTAGATAAACTAGCTCTACAACAGTAAAATGCTGCTTACACACTGATACATCAATATTAACAATCTAATAACGGCATATAGAAAAATATATAAGTATATTTGCTGATGATACCTGTACTTTTATTTAAGTGAGATTTTGAATGACTTGTGATGGAGTATTTTCACATTGTTGTATTAGCATTTACTTACTTACTTAAGTAAAGGATCTGAATACTTCTTCCACCACTGCATGTACCGAATCAAATGAAAGAGCAGACTCTGCGGTGCCTTTTTATGTTTTGCTGTGACCAGTATGTAGTGACCCGTTTCAAAACTGAATCCATTTATCAATTAAGTCATTAGTGGAGAAATTTGATGGCAGCGGTGGTGGGATAGAAGAAGAGAGAAAGAAGCGTGAGGAGACGGACCAGGGGCATTCCATGGTGTCCCATGCGAGACCGGTGAACTCTGGGTAACCTGGCGGCTTGGCACAAAGGGCCCTAAGGGTCAGGGAGGGGCAGAGGCACAGGAAGAGCGCGGCATGGCACAGGATGGCATGGGGCTACCGACAAAGTGCCGCATGGCCACTGGGTGCCACAGTTCTGATTGAAAGAGCCGACGTCTGTTTTGACTCCTCATTTGTGTCTACTTGTCATGTGCGTCTGCTTGAGGATGTCCCACTGCGGGCCTTTCTCTAGAGACCAGTTTGAACCAGAAAAGGCTGGTTCCTCTGGTTCCTCTTGGTTTCAATAGCTGATCCTGCAGGTCATTTGACTGAAAAAAAAAGACTGATAAGAACAGCCTTTTCTGTCTCTGTTTCCCCTCCTTTTCTCTTTCTCCCCCTCTCCTCCCTCTGTCCACCCCACTATAGTGGAGGAAAATGAAGCAAGAGGTTGCAGGGGGCAGTGGCTGCGGAGCCAGACATGGAGGGGGTTTACTGCTCTGCAATAAAACAGAACAAAAAACAGAAATATGCAGTCTGAAGGAGAGCTTTAGCTAACTCTAGAGGGGAGCAGAGCAGGGGGCCAGAGTTGGGGAGCATGTGTGTGGACCTTCATGTGTTTGTGTGCATGTGCCTATACGCTCATTGTGCAAAAACCTTCAGGTATTCAATCTCCATCTGATATAATGAAAATAATACTCCTTATTACCATGGAGACACTAATCAAAACAGAAGTATGTAATTACAGCAGGTCTGCTCAGGACAATGGAGACAGTAGGAGAATAATTCTACATACAACCACAGACTACTGACACATGCAGTGACCAGTGGCCCCTAAATGCTCTTCTGTGAATCAAACTGCTGCAGCTGCATGTCTGTCCGGGTTATCTGTGGATTATTGACCAGCCTTTAGAAGAAGGACCGTGTCAAATAAACTTTGATGTGCACTGATTGCTTGTCTAGTGGTTCGAGTGAGGCCAAAGGAAAGCGGGTCCGCATTGAATTATGGGCAAAGTTGATGTATGCTCACACACAAACACACACATTGATCTACTATCTTTATCCCACTCCCCTTGTTGTCCCCGCTGTCTATCGATTCTGCAAACTGAGCAGAGAAACACTCTTTGCTTTCCGCGCTCCAAAGGTCATAGTGAGGGGTTGACTGAGTTGGGTCTGAACTCGCTGTAATAGCGCTGAGGCCAGCACTCTGTGTCCTCAGAGGGTGACACTAAACGATCATCCGCTACCGGTTTAAGTCCTCATCATACCTCAGCCAACCTTAAAGGGTCAGTTCACCCAAATCACACAAAAACACACATCTTTCCACTTACCTCTTGTGGCATTGAGCCATGCAGATAGTTTCTGTTTTATTAGCCAAGGTTGTGCTGCTCAAATCATGGAAAATTGCATTTGAAAACCGGTGTGTTTTTTGTGTGTCCTTGTTACTCAGGATATTCCGCAGACTTCACTGTCAGCAATTCTCTGAGGAATTCTTTCTTCAGTAAAAAGTAGTTCCAGTGAAAAATAATTTTTGTGATTTTGGTGAACTGACCCTTTAAATCGACCTATTTGAGCACATTTTAGTCTGCCTGGAGTTAAGATGGGTGATTAGTTGCTGCTTCAAAACATCTACACTTTGTCATAAGACTACCATGTATGCACACTATAATTGGACATCATACACACATAATACCATCATGGAAGTAGGATTCATCTAAATCAATAAAGAAATACCAAAATTATATAAATGATTAGAAACTACATTAAAACTGTTGACACATGCATCTTTAGCTTCCACACACTTGGCAGCACTCCTTGACCTGCACCTGCATCCAGAGTGCACCTGGGCAATCACACACACACACACACACACACACACACACACACACACACATAAACACTATTCTCACTGTGAGAACTCTTTCCACTGGCCTCCCTCTCCCTCTGTCCCTCTGCTCCGCCTTTGTTGCCCTCACAGGTGTACTGTGAGTCTGACTGTGTGTGTGTGTTGCGCATGGTACTGACCCACTACGTCCAGGGTGTAGGTGTGGTTGATGGATCCAAACTCGTTCTCCACCAGACAGGTGTAGTTGCCCTTGTCCGATGGCACCACGCTCTCCATGATCAGGGTCCAGTGCTGGCTACGCACCTGGGTACGAGAGGCAGGGGTTTCTTGTTACGAGTGGACGGACACTCAGACACACTCGCTGACACACACACGCCAATAAATGCACAAATGCAGAGAAATGCACAGGTGACATTAACAGACATAAAGAGCTGGCGCTAAATGAGAAAGATGAAAAACGACAATGACAGAGGGGATTTGGTTGGAGGAGTGACAGACGAGATCTGATGCAGTGTGCTGGAAAACAATATTGAGGCTGATGACAGCTGATTCTACAACATCAGAATATTTTCTTTATTCCTGCAAATTTCGTCAACCGCTGGGAAAAATATCCAAATTACATTATTAGTTTTCAGTTGTTTGGGGAATTCTGAATAGTAGATGTCACAGATAAAAGGGAATTAAAATAAATGGACAAATACACCAACTAGTCCCTCATACTTCCCTGTAATTGCCTAATTCTTCTGTCATCCACTGTTATCTTGGGTAGTAAACCCCGCCCTTCTAGTCGAAGCACTTTTAAACACACAGTTATTCATAATTATTTGTGTGGAATCCACAGGTGTGAGCTAACAATAGTGTTTCCGTCTGCACACTGAAAAGAGACTGTAGCTACTGCTTGTACAGGCCTACATTTCACACAATGGAGAGATTATGCCACAGGGCTGGGCTCAGGTACGGCTTTTGTCCGACATTTGTTGACAAAAATAGAGAAATGAGCTGCCCACAGTGTGTCTGACAGCCTGACTGTATCGTTTCCGTCGCGTTGAGGCTGTTTTTTGTCCACGCTGTAATGAGCCTGCTGAAAGCCAAAGGGAAGCGACATTAGCAGCTACATCAACATAATCTGCTCCTAAACTTTCCTGGCAGGGAGATGTGTTTCCTCATAAACCGTCAGTCATTAACCAGGAGCCTCGGACTCGTTCAGCACCACTGGATCTTTTCATAAATTAATTTCATAACTGTCTGTTCAAACTGTTATTCCACTTTATCGGTACGCCTCGAGCATATACAGTAAAAGCTGCTTGTTTTGAGACAAATAGAGGAGTTTAGGAGCAAACATAACTAAACTGCAATCTAAATAGACTCTGTCACAGTGGAGGAATTCTTCTTAAGACTAGTTGTTTTTTTACACAAAGAGGAAATAAAACACAACCACACTAGCTTTACTTTCCCATGACATACAGAATCAGGTATTTTCGGCACATATAAATCAACTCAGACTGTTTATTTCCCAAGATGGGACTAGAGCAAGTTAAACAAAGCTCTTTTGTTGGAACCCCAGTGCTGTGTATAGAAATTCATACTCATTTAAGTCGACTACTGACATGGAATTAAAGTGATGACCACAAAATTGATCATTATTCTGGTCCTCTTTCCAAGAATTAGTGAGTGCACTGTGAGTTCATTTTTAGTCTTAACTTTAAGTCAGCTTGGTTTACTTTCTGCAGAATGTAATAAGAGAGTTAGCAAGCAGCACAGCACATCAAGCTCCTTCTGTTTAAACTTTAACCAGCACAGCAACAGTGTTTGTGAATCACATTTCATAACAATAGAATCACATGCTAGAATCACATTCTAGTCTCCGGCCAAAGCCAGTGGGACCTGTTCTCCCTGATTGAGTTACCTCAGCATTCTCAACTCATTTCAACCCTGACGCTACCTACTTTCTCTATACGTTACTGTCTGGGGGCATTTAACCCTTAAGTCCCAGGCTTAAGTTTCTAATTGTTGGGGGTAAAGAACCATTTCGAGTTACAGTGAGAGGCTCTGCAAAGTATCCTGGTGAGAGGAGGCGCACGGATGAGCAATTCCAATTTCACACCAGAAACCCTGCCCTCGTTTCCTCTGTCTACTCTCCTCCCGTCTCTCCAGCGAAGGGTGGAAAAGGGGTGAAAGGACAGCCGGGGAATGATTGGAAAAAGGAGGCTTGACGTCCCTTGTAAATACATTCACAAAATGGCCAGACGTACTCTAGCACAGAAAGCAGTGAAAAAGCAAGAGAAGGCAGTGAGTTGACATTTGTAATAAAAAGTATGATGTATTACTGTTTATCCTACCTTATACCCTCCCATGCGGTCCTCTTGGCGGAAAGGCCTGCTGTTTTTAAGCCAGCGCAGCTTGGGCCGGGGGTTGCCTCCTGCAGCACAGCGGAACTTGACTGTGTTGGCAGCTGGCACCGCATGCAGCTTCTTCTCCATCTTTGCTGACAAGGTCCAATACGGAGCGCCTACGACCAGAGAACAGTTGGTGTTCAGTCAGGGTGAGATTTCCTAATCATGTCCTCAGCATTAACAGTTTGGCTTCAGGGCCTTGGACTGGCTAAGGCAGATATACATGGAAGCGTGACTGCAGAGGAGCCAAACCTGAACCATTCCTAACACTCCCAGAGACCCCCCCCCCCCTCCCCCTGCCGCCTTGGCAACACTGATTGACCCGCCGCCTGCATAACACAACCCAGAGCTCCACACTCACACAGTTAAATAAAAACACACACTTTCCCTGTGGGCTCTGCAGGGTGTTGCAGAGGGGGAAAAAACATCAGCTCTGAGGGGAGAATGTGCCTGGGCGTTGCCAAGAGGGTAACTAGACCATCACATTCAATTTCATCTCATTCCACTTAGCAGCTTTTTTTCTCCCTCCACTTCCTCCAATTACCATAGCTCCCCTGTTTATCTGCCTGTCACTTGGCTAGATATGGATGGCAGAACCAGGGACGCTTATCACCCTTGGAAAATCATTATGTGCCGTCAGGGGAGAAAATGAATGTCACGTTTAACGAAGGATTTCAGAGTTCTCGACGCACACTTTTGTCCAGATTTTATCAAACTGTTACCATTTCTCCTACTGAAATCTGTCACCTTCCTTGTGTTTTGTCCATTCCCTGGTTCCCTCTTTTCTCCCAATTTCTGTCTCTCAGTCAGCTGGATTTTCCTCTGAGCACCACCCCCCCTCCCCGCCCTTTCTCTCTGCACCTGGGAGCGTGATTGCCTAAGCAGATGGGGCTCAGAGGGGAAGAGGAACTCAAAGTCAAACAACAACCCAAACGGTCTTCCACACCATCACTTCCTCTCCAAATAGCAGGAGTACAAGCAACGGAGGGAATACCCACAGATAAGACCACTACTGACTTAAGTATGACCCTTAAACATAACTTTACATCCCAGGAGAATATTTGCTTCCAGCACCCTCCCTCCACTCTCCTTCCCGCCTGTCCAATCTGCATACTATCAGACACCTCCCATCATTTTCTCTGGCATGCACGACCGGACAAGTCACGCATACTTGGATAGTAAAGTCAGTAAACAGTGCTCTTCCTTCCTGTATGGATGCATACGGTAAGTGCTCAAACTATAATTAGTCATTCACCGTCCACTCTTCCTTACTCTCACTATCTGTGCTTCTCTTCCTGCATCTTCACCTCTCAGTCCCCTCCGTTTCCCTCCATTCGCTCTCCCTGTCATCACTCCGTCCACTCAGACAGAGACAGATTAGGTGGAGACTGGCCCATTGCGAGGCTGTCTCTCCGAAACGACCTCTGACCCCAAACTGGCAGCCGGGTCGGAGGATGAGGTTGGGACATGAAAGGTGAGTGGTGCTGTTTCCCATGCTCTCCGTCCGGAGGGGCAGCACTTCAAACGAGACGACCCTCAGACCTCTCTCCAGATGAAGCCAAACTCTCACTGGTCCAACTGCTGCGGACTCCAGGAACCCCCGCCTCCCCCAAAGCCCCGTGCATCCGGATCCCCACTCACGGCTGTTTATCCTAAGCTGGCCTGGGGTGAACTGAGGTTATCTAACTACTGCGCAATGAGTCAAGATTTTTTTTCTCTCTCTAACTTCCTCTGGAGAGCTAAACCCATCAAAGTAGTGTTTCAATGTTGAAATGATTTCTTGTTAAGCTGCGATATCCTCCTCTTTACCATGTATCTGAGTAAGCTGAACAAGGCAACTTTGTACAATGGATTGTTAGGGCCACTGTTGGGAAACAATGTGAGATTTCGAGAATACAATTTCAAGAATATTGGTCCTGTCAAAACCATGTATCTCCAAAAGGGTTTTTAAATCGTGTTGCTAAATCCTGATTGGTTTACAGAAATATGTGATATCAACTTTTTTCCAACAGAGTCCCACCCACTTCAAATAAGTGAGCTGAGCTCAGACAAAATAAAAATAATGAAATCACTGTTGTAAAATAGCCAAAAACTTTGGCAAAAAAATGTGTGTTCATGTAGGACCCCATTAACCATTGTAAGAGGCTGATTGAGTAAATACGTTTTCAGGGCCTTGAAAATGTTTGTGTCAAAACTTTTCTCATAACATTATGACTTTTTTTCCTGTTACCATACAACTTTATTTCCATACAATGTTGACTTTTTTATAGAAATTATGACTTCATCCTCATACTATAATAATTTTCTTATTAAATTGCAACTTTATTCTTGTAATAGGACTTTATTTTAGAAATCTGTCATTTGTTTTCCAATGGTGGCCATGACCTTCAACTTAAAGTTGCACACTTGAGGCCCAAAAATAGTTTATTTTTTGAATAGATTGATTTTTTCACTTACCCATGACAGCATATAACAGGACATCAGTGAAGATATAATATTTTTTCATTAACAGGAGAAAAACTGTTCTCACTGAGCTGTGCACGAGTATTTTAGCTGCATGCGGTAAGTTTCAACATGTTCTGTCACTTTTAGTCATAACTTCAATTATGCTGCTGAGACAGATCTATTCTTCCATGAAAATCCTGACATGTGTGGCTTTAACTAAAGGGGAGGCTCAATGACAATCAGGGATGATGTAAATAATAATGAGTAAAGTCGTCAACAGGACAGCAACAGGACTGAACGCAGACAGCAAAGCTCCACGTGGCTCTTTAACTTCATCATGACATCAATGTTACCCTCCACCACCCCGCCCACCCTCACCCTTCCCCTAAACACAGCTTCCTTCACGGATCCCTGTAGAGACTCTTCCATGACTCCTCTAATAACACCACCCACTGCTGATGATGGACAAACACTGTGGACTCTCTCCCTTTTTAGCTTATGTTGTTCAATCTTCTGTACAAAGTCAAATCAAAATGCTCTGTTTTGTGGTGGCCTGATGCCCAACCCATTCTGAGTGCTTTAGAAGAAAAAAAACAAGCCACGAATATGAAGCTACACCCCGCACTCTCCTCTCTCATTCCCTCCCACGCCTACATGCACCCTCCTCCCTCGCTCCAGTCCTCGGCCCGAGGCCAAGGCTCCACGCCATGCTCAGAGAAGTGCTGGTACTGATCCAACAACCCCCCCCTCCTCCCCCTGCCTATTTTCCCTCTCCTCTTCTTCCCCCTTTCTTTTAATAATAATCTCGGTTTTGAATTTTCAGAAACACACACGGCGAGAAAATGCGACTGTACTGCCAGAACAGCTTTCCCTTTGTTTTCAAACAGCTTATTACCACCAGAATGCCTGGATCTTTTCCCTCTCCCCCATTTTTTCCTCTTGCTGAGTTCCTCTCTCTCCCCCATATTTAATGGATTTCAGGCAATTACAGTCAGCCCAAAAGTGGAGGAGGAGGACTCACGGTGAGACGCGATGCGTGTGGAGAATTTTAACAAGATGTGGAAGCCCTCATCTTTACTTCTGTGACTGCATGTGTATGTGAACGCATGCATGTGTGCACGTGGCTACATAAACACATTACTACCCCAGATACTCACCAACGCATAGACAAACTTGGGTAAAAACTTTCTCTTTCTCACACACACACACACACACACACACACACACACACACACACACAAGCCCATCAGGTGGGTAACTGGGTCCAGATGGGTGTCTTTCATAATGGATGAGCCCAGCTGACTGACTGGCTGGCTGGCTGGCTGGCTGGCTGGCTGGCTGGCTGGCTGGCTCCATGAGGCCTGACTACCTGAGGGACACTAGCTAAAAGAATGTCAGGAATCTCTGTATTCCCTGGAGACACACACACATACACACACACACACACACACACACACACTACACAACATACACTCCAAAATCTCACAGTATATGCCTAGACAGGAATGCTAGGGTATAGAATAGCAGAGATGTGCTGTCTCCTCCCAATCCTGAAAGAATAGAGGCCATCCGCTTTCTCTCCTGCCTTCATCATAATCGCACAGTCTGAATTGTGCTAATAAACACTGACAAAGCTAAGTAGATTATTTCACTTAGGGATTAAGTCTTTCTAAGTGTTTGGCTATCACAATCAGCATTCCAGACTAAAGTTTTGACATGCTGTTAGGGATTGTTCATTATGTTTTTAGACAAGAAAAAGGCTTAAAACAAAGGAGAAATGTAAGATTATTAGACTTTTTAAACTTAAGTTATGGGGAGATGTGCTACTTTAAAATGTAGAATTTTTTATCTTTTTGCCATGTCCAAAGTGTGTATCTTCAGTGCAAGAGTTTCACTAAAATCAGCAGAGACTGTTTGCAACTAGAACACTATCACAACATGCTGACCATATGAAGTGAAGGCACACAAGCACATTTACAAATGTGCAGCTGCACTTTTCTTTGCTTTTATTTCTCTTTTTTTCCCAAATGCTACCGTAGGAAGTAAAATGTGGTTATTTTCAGTAGAATGAGGGTCATGCATTTGCTATTTTTGCTACAGTAGGAGAATGAGGGTTGAGTTCAAGACTGAAAACAACATTTAACAGAAGGAGAAGGTGGTTGTGGAGAGAAAACAGGGTCAGATCAGTGCTCCCACAGGCTTCTACAGTCCGCTTTATGTGCCTTGCTCAAGTGCGCTTAATTGATGGGAGTTGGTGAGGAAGGGAAGCGCATCATTAACTAATTTGTCCCTCCTTTCGTTCCTCCCATACTCACTTATCTGCTCTCCGTCTGCCCCAGTGTCCTCCGATCGCTCTGTATCGTCCTCATCATCCCCCGACGAGATGGCATCTGCACAGAGTAACCACGGTTACTGCCACCCTCTCGCAACCCAGATACACACACACATACACTATTGCATGCACAAATTTTCATGCAGTCAATTTCGCGCAAATTTGCACACACAAATTTGTAAAGAAAATGCTAAAGCTGGGCCCTTTTTTGATAAAGCTGGCCGTATGTTACTGTAGTTGTACACACACACACACTCACTAGACCCCAGAGTCGTTCAGGAAGAACAAAATTCGGACTGTTCATCCCTGACCATATTTCCTCCATGGCCACTTCCTGGACTCAACCAAGCTCAGTCCAACCCTAAATCTCCAAACTCCCTGTCTTATCCCTGACTCACCTGTGACATTCACTATGAAGCAGACCGTATCTTTGCCCACGCTGGTGCAGGTGTACAGGCCCGAATCCTTGGCCGTGGCATCACGGATCTGCAGCACCTCCTGCTCTATCAGCGTGCGGTTGTTGGTGCCCAGAGAGCTGCCGTCTTTGGTCCAGGTGATGGTCCCCGTCGCCGGCAAAGGGCAGCTCAGCTTCAGCACCTCCCCCGGGTGCACTGAGCACACCGTGGGCTTAGAAATTTGGTATTTGTTCGATGCGTCTGCAGAGCGAATGGGGGGGAGGAAGGGGGGGAAAGGAGGCAAAGGACAGATTGGAGGAGGAAGAGGGTGCACAAGAAGGAGGAAAGAGAGGTGGGAGAGGAAGAAATAAGCCATAGTTTAAGAAACAAAAACACCACATAACCCCCAATGGATGCACTTAAATCAACTTATGCAGGAGGAGCAATACAGAAAAGAGGAGGCCCATTTTTTAAACCGTCACACCAACATGTCGTTACCACAAACTCCCAATCAGTCATTTGAAATGGAGCCCTTAGAAAATACCACTATTCTTTTATCAAGTGTGCAGTGTGATTGCCGTTTATAGATTCAGAGCATGCAGTTACGGCCATAGCAGCGTGTGTAGAGAAAAAAAACAATCGATGCTTTGCGAGCAGGTGAGAATTGGATATCATTGTGTTGAGAGATAGTCTCCCCCCCCCCGACCACCACCCATCCCTTTCAGTGTAGATGCCAAGCAGCCAGTGTGTGTGGGTGAGTAGGAGCAGTACAGACAGATCTCTGCAGACTAAAAACAGGTAATAAAACTCCAGCACGTCTGCCCATCAGAAAGGAAAGCAGCCAGAAAGGTCTAGGACGGAAGCGGTTGTCAGGCAGGGGAAGGGAGAGGGGAGGGGGGCGCTCTCTTTTTTGGTGTTTTTCAAGTTTTGACTGCGCCTAAGCTCCGAAAACCTTGACCTGGCCGTAGCCTGACTCTTCTGTTTTCCATCTCTCTCTCCTTCATTCTCTTTCATAACTCGGCCATGGAGGATCTACAGCCCCTGCACAGGATCTGACGGCCAAGGCAGACAGCAAGAAACTCCGCTAGGCTCCAAAGTGCATAAAACCTTCACTTCTGGGAGAAAATCCAAGTCCGCCTGTGAGTGCATGTGTGTACACCATGTCCTCTGACTTGTACAACTGCACGGAGAGGACGAGGTGAATGTCCAATATATGAGAGGGAATTTTTAGGGTCCGTAGCTGAGACTGCACTTCTACATCAGGACGGATTTTATGTGTATCCATGCAAACTCTAGACTGTGACTGAATGTTGAGCAAAAGGGGGAAAACCTGCCTGAAATACAAGCTGGCTTCTGCCATATACACCGAAGCCAATTCCAGTCTCCCTGAGGCTCTTGCAGACATTGACACACACATACACACACACAAACACACACATTCATGCACAAATGTGTACATTCATTCGCTCAAACGTAGATAGATCTTGACACTCTTTGCAGCCATCCACAGTGAGAAAAAACTGGAAGAAATTCCTAGTTCACTTTATTGCAGTACAAAAATGTCCTAAACCGTGTGTGCTTTTTCTCTCCAGAGGGAACTGAAGGAGAGGGGCAAAAAAAGAAAGGTATTAAAAAGATATGAGGGGGGAAAGTGGCAACAATGAAAAGGCATACAAAAAAGCCAGCATAGAAGGTATATGTAGTGTTTGACTGAAGGCTGATAGGTGTAATTATAGAGGCAGTGGCACTCCCAGCCTTTCCTGTACCTCAATACACCTTTTCAACAACATTCCACCCACATTATGTGCCCTACGTGTGTGTTAAAATGTGAAGTATACACACACACTCGCCTCGACAGGAAGGGAAAGTCATTCCGCCACAATCCAGCAGTCGAGGCATGTGTGCAAGCCTCTAAACGTTCCCCTTGGGCAAGTAGACACACACAGGTACAGTTCCTGTATTGTCTTTTTTCTCCCTCTCTTTCCTTCGATCCGGAAATAATTAACCACTCCTTCGCCCCCTCCCTCCAGGACTGAGTGTGTGGTCTGATAAGAGGTGGAGCTCCTGTGCTGATTGATGGGAGCTGTCTCCGCTACCTTTTACGACATGGTTTTCCACACCGGAGGCCACTGCCTTTGCTTTGACATTATTACTGGCTTCAGCTTTCCCTTTATTGTTTAATTTAGGATTTTAGAGATTTAGAGATGCCGTAACTACCAGGACACAAGGCAGAGCAGGTATCTGCCAGGAAGCTAGCAGGTATGGACAACTTCAAGATGGTGGGCCCCTCAATGAGGCTGACGTAGCAACGCAACACCTGGAACTTACATACACACTCACACACACACACACACAGGCTGCGCTGTCTGTCAGCACACTGAAGAGAGAGGGAGGGCACCGAGGTGCTTCATAGAAAGATGATACTCATACAGACACATGGACGTGTGTGAGTGTGTGTTACACTACAAGAGAGGTCAGACGAAGAAGGAGAGATGGAAGGAGGGAAAATAAGTAGAAAGGAAAGAAAACGAATCTCTCCAAATGGTGCGTCTGATTTAAGAAAGCACGCACGTGTTAGTTCTGCCTTCATCATTTTCTTATCTCTGCTGTGTCCATCTGTCCCCCTCCATCAACTCCTCCTCCTCCTGCTGCTGCTTCACTTCCCTCTTTCACCTTCCCTTCAGCTTTGCCCCCTCCTTCCCACACATCTCCACCCCCGCTGCCACCCCGCTGACCCTGCTGACCTAACCCTGACCCTTCCCAAACCTGTTGACAACCCCAGCATGCCTGATTGTTCATGGGAACCTGCGTCATGTAAACACACACACACGGTGAACGCAACAAGAACCTATAGAAACCTTGTACACGCTGAGAAAATAAAGATATAGAGTTGCACCTATATAAATGCATGTATCGGACATGTGCACGCCAGGAGATACAGGCCCAGACACACACTCAAACACACCTAACTCCACTTGAGGAGAGCTTACAAAAGTCCAGGGATGCACGCTGAGTTTAAGAGTTGAAACACTTCACTGCAGATTTTTCATCTCTGCAAAGTTTCATCCCCCTCTGCACCACAGGAGGGGGCGGGAGCCTCTCTATCTCACTCACACACACACTCACTCACACTTTTGCTCGATTTCTATCCAACAGCTTTCTCCTCTTCCCTCCCTCCATCACCACTATCATTTTGCCTCTCTTCTCCTGAAGCGCATCTCCATTTCAAAACCCATCTCTCTCTTTCTCTGACAGCTATTACAAGTGTCTATCAGGTGTGATAGATTCAGGCTGTCCACTCCGCGCTATCTCTTCATCCTCACTCGCACCGTCTTGGCTGGCAATAATTAGTGTCTCAGCCTGAGTGTCTGCGGCAAAATGTAGCAGGCAATTCTCACCAATGTCCCCTTGACGTCTGCTCGCCCGTCTGTCTTTCTGTCTGTCTGGCGAGCCGGTGAGAGCCAAGCAGCACTGCTGGCAAAGTGGCGAAGGCGGAGTTTACAATTTTCTTACATAAATGATCTTTCCTCTGCAGAAAGGCACATTCAGCTGCAAGTCTATTCTCCCTGACGAGTTCTGCACAACGGGATAGGTAGACTAAATATAATGACTGCAATCTCGGAGGCACACACTCAGCATGCTGACCAAAAGGCACAGACACACACACACACACACACACACACACACACACACACATACACATTGCCAAATCACATTATCTCTGCTGCCCTTCTTATCCCTCCTTTTTTCCTCTCCTCTTTCCTCTGTATCCTCCTCACACAGTCAAATCCCAGGACTTTTCTCCCCTTTTTTGTCTCTCCCTCTTTTCTGATGTCCGTGTCCTTTCACATTCAAATCCCTCTTTAGCTTTTTTTATTATGACAAAGGAGCAGCTCCATGAACTGGCTCCTGCTGGCGTCCATGGCAACAGCCTCTGGTTCTCCCACCCCTTCACCCCTCATCAAGGCATTCCCTGAACCCCACCCGACCCCTATAACCCACTGGCCACCCCTTATCTCCAAAATCTTCTTATGTTGAAGCTCTAGTGACCCTCAGAGTAGAGCTTCCCTCAACTTGTTCTGGTTTCTAGAAATGAATCTTGAAAATTTAGCATTAAATCAGTTGAATATATAAACTAAGGCTGCAACTATTAACAACAAATCTGCAAATAATTTTTTTTGATTAATCGTTTAGTCTATGGATTGTCAAAAAACAGTGAAAAAATGCCCATCACAACTGCACAGAGCCCAGGGTGACATCTGCACATGTCTTGTTTTGTTCAACCAACAACCCAAAGATATTCACTTTACAATGACAATGTAAAGCAGCAAATCCTCACATTGGAGAAGCTGGAACCAAAGCACCAAAGCACCAAAGAACCAAAACGTTGATTATTTTTCTGTCAACAGACATTAATCAACTAATTGTTTCAGCTCTAATATGCACATTTACATTGTAAGTGGCACTTTTTCCCAGAAAAGTGAGCAGGCAGGAGGCAAAAACACATCAGAGGATGATGCAGGAATCAAATTTATGACTTTTCAGATCTATCATCCTCAGCACTACAACTACTCAACATTATCTAGTTAAATCTAGTTAAACTGAAAATGGTAACAAAACCGCGGCTTCACAGAATTTGACAAGAAATTCCTATATGAAATTTTGTTTACTTTTATTAGGAAATTGCATCACTATTTTTGCATCAGAGTCTATTTCATCTTTATCTATATATTCTTCATTTTATTCAGTGGTTTTCCTCCTTTTTCCTCCATCATCCTGCAGCCTGTCCTTGCTGGCCCAATTCCTCTCTGCCTCCTGCCGTCCACTGAGACCTGAGCCACAAGCTGGCACAGGTAGCAGCTCTTCCCAGCCTCTTATCAGACAGGTGTGAGATTGAGCGGTGGAGTGACAAGGAATTTTCTGGCACATCAGCCAAGGCAAATAACAGTCCACACACACACACACACACACAACCACCAACACACTCAAACGTTCAAGATTAACACCGGCCAACGGCAGGCTAATAAAAGTCATTGTGTGAAGGCTGTATATTCAGCCCAACTGCCCCCTGGTCACACCTCCGGCTGACACACTGCGTTTGTTTAGAGTTCAGTTCCATTGCCATCGCCACAGTCACCCACACACAGACACACACTCCGTGTCATTAACCGGCCAGCTGACACTTTTACACTTTAACAGCCGTACCCCTACTGTGTAGATAGCACAGCATTAGAGAAAGGTAATAAGCCTGCAACTCCTTGACATATCCAACACATACTGACAGACAACTACCAACAGTAGGCAATTGCTACTCTAACATAATTCTATTAAATAAGGTACAGCATACAGGTGGAAACTTAATTAAGTGTAGAAATCAGGCAGCAAATAAATATAGAAATGTGCCAAGAGAGCAATTATGTTCTTACTGTGCCCAGAAACTCCCCAAGAAATAAAACTTCCATCCAAATCATCCATCCTTCGCTTGTGTCTGTCTGAGCATGAAAGACTCATCCTTGACACATAATGTACCCTTTATTTATTTAACCACTCAACTGTTTTGAAGTGTTTGCCTCCATGCTGATCAGAGCATTTTTTGAAGAACAGAGTTTGGCAGGGAGTGCACGAAAGTACAGCCAAACCATGAGCTGACTTTTGTCAGCTGCACTCACATTCAGCCCACGTTCCAATGTGCCTGGTGCCATACTTATTCCACATTATATGCAAAGAGGGGCCTGAACAGACCACAAATCAGAGAATACCAATGTTAAGGATACACATACCTTCTGTGTTTGGTACCATTGTTATTCAGCTCAGTCAGAGTATTTTAATCACTGTGCAAACGGAGAGCGCCTGGACAAGGTAAACACTCCCATAGATACTGAAGTGGCTACAGGGACAACAATAGGCCTGTTGTGGAGGCCTTAACCAGCGCGCTCGCTCTACTTCTACTGTTACAGCAGCCACAGGTAAACAAACGAGAGGGGCCACCAGGGGTGCAGGCGTGGGCTCTATAGAGACAACACTGATATGCAATCTGATGAATCTACAGCAATTACTGCTCCCACACACACAGGCAGCGGTGTGACCGAGGCTGCAGGGCAGAGAGGGGTGGAGGAGGGGGTGGAAATCCTAAACATCTCTGTAGGGGGGTGTTATTAGGACAGAGAGGGTGGGACCAGCCAATCTGTCTCCCTAACATCTTTGCCCTACAGGTGACACCGGTGCAGCCCATCAGGAGCAGTGAACGGAAGGAAACCACAACAAACTGGAGCTGCGGACACACTGATTCAATCACGCACAGCTGCGTACAAATCTATGTTTGCCATGTGCAGCAGGGAAACTGATTCGGGATCAGATAGGCAGGCCAGGTTCTCCGTGCACCGTTGATCCCTCATCATGTGACCCCCCAGGTCTAGCCACTTAATCTCCAGTCACATGACTTCACCGCTGCCCAGCGCTCTGTAATCTCTCCATCTAAAGGAGAAGTCAAATATGCACAAATCCTCTTAGACCTTTCCTTGAGGATTGTATAACTCTAGAAAACTCTCCCTGTCTCCCTCCCTCTGTCCACTCTGTGGCCATGTAGCATAGCGTCCGGGCCATGCGGGGCTCTGACCCCACCTGCTTGGAGCCAAACAGTCTGCGACAGAACAACAAAAACATCAACAGGAGAGGAGAGCTCAAGAGGCCTCTCATCAAGGTAACCAAGAACGATACCTGACCTCCAGGGCAAAGGGCAAGACAAGGTAGAGAGTGTATGTGTGTGTGTAGAGAGAGAGAGCGAGATGGGGGAGTTGGCTTAAAAAAGTGATGCTCTGTTGTTGGCCTAACTTACAATTAGCATCCTGATTAAAGCCCGGGAACAAAAGGCTTTGGAATGTGAGTTACCATCCATCACAACAACTCTAATTAGCTAGTCTCTGACCAGACGCAGAGACTGGAGACAGAAAATGGAGAAGCCTCAAAAGAAAAGCTGTCTGCACTGTAGAAGACTGCCTTTAACAAAAGGTTTCTCAAAAGTTTTGTCTTTGCCAATAAAAATATGGCTTTAAAATATCAAAATTCACAAACAGAGCACAGGCGGTCGTGACTCGGAGAAACAAGGCAAAGCCCTGAACTGTGTATCCTAATCTCTCCCTTTCCCTCCCTCTTTGAGCTTCTTTCCAGGCAAGCAGGGCATGAGAGAAATGCCAGCATAAACACTGTCCCACCCTCCTTCACAGCTCTCGCTTGTCCTCCCACGCGGGGTCACAAACCTGCCTTTAACACTCAAGTATACCCTGAACTACCACGGACATCAGCAAGAGAAATAAAACAAAAAAATGTGAATCACACGCCTCACGGTGAGGAAAACAAAAGGCTCGCCATGCTGAGGTTAGCTGTTTCTCTTCTGTTTGTTTATTTCAGTCCCCCCCAAAATCTTACATGAATTCTTTCTACTTGTTAGTTTAAATGCATAGAAGGGCTAAAAAAAAAAAAACAGCTTTCTCTGCAAGAAATTTCAAATGCTAACTTGTAAATGTACAAGCAACAGTGGGAACAGTGAAACTTCAAATCAGAAAATTCATTCCCCTGTTATTTTGTTACTGTTCTATCTTCAAATGGATGAAATTGTAGAATTCTAAATATTATTTACTAGAGGCCCATCATGGATTTTTATCCACTAATGTTTAAGTTAGATAAAGACAAGAATTCTAAGGAAAGGATGCAAAAGTTAACCACAACTCTAAAGTCAGGTCTAAGGGGGGAAACAAACTTGACAGACTTACACCTGCTCTCTAAAAACAAACCAAACAAATGGTTTCCCCCCCTGCTCCACCTCCTAGGCTCTACTTTTCTGTCCCTTCCCGTCCCCTGCTGCTTACCTTCAGGTTCCAGAGTGGCCTCCTCCTCCTTGGTGGCGGTGAGGGGCGGCCGGGCCACGCTGACAGTCAGCAGGGACAGCAGGACGGCGGCCAGCAGCCAGGCCCACGAGGCCATCCCGTTAGTGGGGGTCAGCGCTCCCCATACCCCCCTTCTCCACCTCCCCCTGGACACTGATCCCATCTGAGGGGGTCCGCCCAACCATCAACTGCTGCCGGGCTGGCCTGTCACTCAGTGGAATTCACCCAATCACCTGGGCTGAGAGGCGAATGACAGAGAGAGAGAGAGAGAAGGAGGAAGGGAAGGTGGTGGCAGAGTGATGATTGAAGAGGTAGACAAAAGTGTGAACAGAAAAGCAGCGAGAAAAGCAAAAAAGAAAACTATGTTAGTGTGGAATAATGAGTCACATTTCAAAGAACTTGTTTCTGCACCATTTTCCCCTCTTGCTTTATTTTTGACAAAGTGAGACAGAAAAGTGACGCGAGAGAAGGCAACAGAGACACAGTGTTTCAAAATGCTGTCAAACAAGCCATGCCACAGACATACCGAAGCTGTGAGGCACCAGCAGTCAACACACAAGCAACCTGCATCTACTTCTCATCTGTAATTATATGCATTGAAGAGAAACCAATTAAGAGACACTGTAGCTCTGTACGTCTTAGTATTCAGTCTAACCAGTGTGATGTCTCCCTGAGTCACACAACTGCAATACAGATCAGACTTTGTGTAAGTTTATTAAAATGTAATTTCACACAAATCTGATGATGTGGAAAAGTGTTAAATCTGCTGCATCATTTTACTACTCTGCTTCTATTTTTTCCTCCTGATTAATAACAAAGTCTATTCTTAACCGATGAGTCACAATATGTTTTGATAATATCCCTGGCAGCAATTTGGTTTAGATGGACATCGTTTATTCCCGTGCGCAACAGATGCGCCAAACCTGTTGCCCGCGCTGCTGCATCTGTGTTAATTATATTCTTACGGGGCTCTTATTGCGTCTCCGTGACTTGATTATGAAACCAGTAAGGCTTTAATTGAAATGCAATATTGCAATATTGGGACACACACACACACACACACACCAATCTGTTTAGCCAGACATCTGCGGTTCAACCGTGCTGAAGTGTCTCTGGAGGTTTGGTGAAGTCACGCTTCCCTGCGCTCCTTCTGCTCCAGCTGGACGTATCGATTGGTTTTCACCCGCAAAGACACATGTAGTTGACTTTTAGAGGGCCAACCTGAAAACGTGCAACCTGATTTATCTTTAATTCACCCCTCAGGGGCTGCAGGGGGGATACGCACGGTGGACGCGCACATATTGTCGGGGTGAATCCGTGTATTTATCCCGACATCCTAACTTTATTAGAGAAATGCACCGGTTTGATTTTTGCAATTAAGGCGAATAATTCTGCATGGTTACAGCGCAGGCGTATGAATTATTAATGAATTGTAAACCAATCAGTGCACCAATCAAACACCGGGCTCACCGCTGTCTAAAAACTTCAGCAGGGCGAATAGAGATCAGAATTACCCAGAAACCTTCACTCATTTTACATCTTTCGGAGCACAATTAAGAAAACTATTGGATTATTCTGCAGCTACCAAATATAACCACACTTAAAGAACCGAAAGGGTAAAAAGAAAAAATAAAGATAAAAATAAAATCTAAAAACACACAAAATTAAAGAGTTGATATATTGTGATCTTCATTTAAAAAAAAAACTCGCTCTTTTAGCTTGTTGCTGACGACATGACATTTGGACACATGAGGGACTTTGCTCCACACATGACAACAGCCTTCATTTAAAACCGGGCTTTGAATGAAATTTCTTGGCACTGATTGAATTCCTATTGAAATTCAAATCAGTTGGCTTTTCCACAATGGGGGCTCATTTGGAGCTGCTCAGTGATTTAGGGCTCCGGCACCAAGCAGTGAAAAAACAACTGCGGTCACGGGATAATTGGCACCATAAATGCAATGTAGAAAATTAAGCAAAGTAATAAATAACCAGGACACTTGTTAATGGGCCCTAAAGTGATGATGCAAGGTGCTGTATAGTTCTAAAATAAACAAGGATAGATTTCACTGAACGAACTCCAACGAAGGATGGTGGAAAACAACATATAAATAAAGCACGTTGCGTTCTTTTATTGGATGTAAATGTAAGAAAATCTCAATGGCAAACTTTAAGGAGAACTTTGCGTATTTTATAGACTTCTGAGAAGTCTCAAAGGGGAATTCTTGGTTACAAAACTCAAAAACTACAAGTAGCAAAATAGTTTTCATTTTGTTTTGCAGCCGTAAGAAAAAAAAAACAGAACAAACCAAAGAAAAAGCGCAACGCGTTTCTACTACCACGGAGCCGATTTGTCATGACAGCCGAAACCCTGACAGATGAGATTCTGGGGAAGCTTTAGACGTAAACAGAAAATACTTACCAGGGAGGAATAAAATCGTGGAGATCTCTGTTTTGGCATGCACAGATAAGGGAGGAGAGAGCATGAGCTGAATCCAGAGGGAGGAATGTCTCCAACTCCACAATGCACCAAAAAAAAAAATTCTGCGAGGCGCTGCCTATTTTCAGTTTACTATTCCACAATCAGCCGGCATCAACTCAGATCAGAGGATATATTCCAAACCCGACTGGCAGCGTCGTCCAATGCCATGCAAAGAAATCCGAGTTTACACGCGTTATCCTTCAAAAACAGCTCGGAAAACCATACCGCTGTCCCCCCGAAACTTTCCTCCCCGTCACCAAGTTTCTTCTGGGGCGCAAAACATGCCCAGTGTTCCCGAGCAGCGCACTTGTCAACTAAATAGAAAGTTTGCAGCTACTGAGGAGGTGGATCGGGCTTTCAAAGGTACAAGAGGATAGTTGTCCGGTGCAAAAATGTCATAAAATCCATCAGTGTGCGGTCCCCTGGTGAAAAGAGCGTCTTTCGCGTCTCTTTCTCTTCTTCCGCCGACAGTCCTCGCACTGTTTCTCAGACGCTTTGTCAGGTTTACTAGGTTTTTTCTCCTCCTTACGTCTCCACACACTGCCCTCCTCCTTCACTCCAGTGGGTGTCATTCCCCCCCCAAGCACCCCCAGTGTAATTCGAGCCGCTTCCTGGCCGCAGTGCCTTTGGGCCCTGCCTTCCTCCGCCCATCAAACTGCAGCGCTGCCTGCCTGACTGCCTGCCTGCCTGTCTGCCCTGCGCTCAACTTGCTCAGACTAGGTCCGCTCCGGAGCTATCAGACCGCAGGAACAACGCCCCTCAGTGGCCAAGGCATGACATCTGCGAGAGGAGACGCACATAACACACACACACACACACACACACAGAGAGAGAGAGACGCGCAAAGCATCCATACAGTACATTTCAGTGTGTTTGGATGCTGCAGTGGAAGAAGTAGTATTAAGATCATTGTCTTAAGTAAAAGTAGAAATACCAAAATGTAAATATATAATCTATTTCAAGAAAAAGTCCTGCACTTAAAATGAACAAACTGAACCTTGCATACAAAAATGTGACAAGCTTCTAAAGTATGACACATTATAGAGCAAACAAAATAGTTAAAGGCATCAGTAGCAATGCAACAATATTAAAATATACACTAAATGTAACAGTTTGAAAGTCATCATATTGCATCATTTTTGCATCATTTTTATTTCTTAATACTTTATCTGCCATGTAACTACAGCCGTCACATAAATGTAGTGGAGTAAAAAGTACAATATTACCTTCTGAAATGTAGTAGAAATATAAAGTAGCATAAAATGGAAATACTCAAGTGAAGTACAAGTACATCAAAATTGTTCTTAGGTACTGTACTTGAGTAAATACTTTATTACTTTCCACCACTGAGATGCTGCATCAGGGTTGAGACATGGACCAATACAACCAGAGTCGGCCAGATTGTGTAGCACCTTTACAGCAAGTCAGGCTTGTGTCTTGCTCATGGACACCTCAGATATCCCACTAACTGCTGGGACGTCATTTTTACAAGAAGGGCAGATAGCGAGTGAAATCTGTCTTTCTTATAGCAATATATGCAGAAAAATGCCACAGTGGCAAGTGCTACAAGTTCACAAGGCAATAAACTATCTGATTTATTGCCATGGTTTTGGGGCACAAAGGAAATAAAATGCCAACACAGTCTTTTTTTTATTTGTATTCAATGTGGAATGATGCCTTTGCATTATAGAGAATATAGCCTACACATGTGGATAAAGAATGACTTACACGCAGTGGTGGAATGTAAAATTTTGAGATACTTGTACTTTAACTGAGTGTTTTTGTTTGATGTAGGTTCATTTTACACACAACACATGTGATCAGCTTATAAAGTATAACATATTGTTATAGATTAAAATACCTAACAGTAGATTAAATAGCTCCACCTTGACCAGTTGCACCCTTGAAATGCTGCTTACATGTACTTTTAATTGGGAGACTTTAAATACATTTTGCTGCTGATACTTTCATACTGTTGGCTAAAGTTTTAAATGTAGGACTTTTGCGTGTAATGGAACATGGTATTGCTACTTTACTCCTTACACAATTAGTTCCACAGAGAATATTTATTAAATATCACACCACAAACATCATATCATAAGCATCCAGTAGTACAATAGAGTGCCTGTGATAACAGAATGATAGCATGGAAGCAAAGAGCAAAGGAAAGGAAAGAACCAAGGTTAAAGAGAATAATAATATGGCGTATTATTGCAGAGTTAGGAGTAACTGAAGTTCATAACTTCCCTACAAATGAACAGATCTGTTCATAGCTACCCAGAGAGAGACTGAAGGCTGGCCCCCTGTAGCTCGTCCCCCACTGCTTCAAGCTGTCTCCTGCATTGGTTCAGGCGTTCAAGTGCTCTGAAAGAGACACAGGGGAGGGTGGAAGACTCTAATCTCCACAGACTTTTTATTTTTGTCTCACTTCCACTGCTGAAGCCCTCTTTTTTTTAAACAAGGGAGTGAAAACTCTTCCATTCATTTCGAAAAGAAGCACTAACAAGGCTTTTTTTTTCTGAGGCAAAGGTTTGGCCTGTGAATGGAGAGTTCTACGTCTGTTTTTCTCTCCTCTCCCATCTCTGCCTCCACCAGTAAAGCCATCAGATAACAGTGGAGCTGACAGGTTGGCTAGAAATAAAGAGGGAGCAAGAGGTGAGGAAGGAGAGTTTGACTCATTTTTCAAGAGTGGCACAAAATACCCCCTACTGTTTCTCCCTCTCTGTGTGTCTCTTTCCTCCCACTACATAAGTCTATTTACAATCGCCCAATTTATTTTCTACTGCTCAGGCATCTCACATTTGAAAGAAACCTCATCAAGCAGAGTCTCATGGGCCTTTGACTGAGAACTGGATGGACTCAATGCCCTTGCGCTGTGGTATCCGTCAACCTGTCATTGTCCCTCTTCATCTCCAATCTTTTCTTCAGTCCTTTTTCTTCCTTAATCCCTCCTGCGTCAGCAGCCACAGTGTTTGGAATTAGGGAACAGAGTGAGAGGAGAAGAAAGTGACAAGCTAATAGCTTGCCATCAGTATCTTAGATGAACATATTGATTCTTTGATAGAAATCAGCAGCTTATTGGAGAGCTTCTCCAATAACTGTGTGTTCATGGTGGGAATACCTCTTACTGCTACGACGATTGAAGCTGTGAGTGATGTTTGAGGCTGAGCCACTCACCAGTCATTAAGCATGCCTCCTGCTGATATGCAAATTTAAGATGCTGTTGAAGTGAGCTAATCAACAACTAGCCGTTACTTCCCTTTGTCCATGGACTGACTAATTGGTTCACATTAAAGTCCCCCTACACTCCAAAATGTGTTTTGCTTATTGTTACTTCACTTGGATGTTTGACCTTCACCGTGCAGAACGATGTGTGTGCAGAGTTTCACACTAGAAGGCTGTTTTCACATTTATCTGCTGAGAAGGGAAAGTTTGTCTGCGCTCACCTTTGAGACATGTACGTACAAACAGGATTTTGTGTCATCACAACTAGTTTGGAGGCCAATCGTGCTCCAGTATGCGACTTCTACAGGTGTGATGTGGAAACTCAAAAAACATACACTGACATTATCAGTAAAGTAGGAGATATCTTGCATCCAGTAATTAAACTTGAAATGAAATATATTTGCATATTCATAGATTCTGGATTTTTCAGTGAGAGAGGAGTAGATGTGATTTTTTACCATTTTTAATGCAATTTGTTGTGGAAAAAGACAAATTATTATTCAAAGAAGAGTATTTTCTATATGTTTTAAAACATCTCTGGAGGGGAGGAGGAGTAACTTCTACTTTTGGCTCTATGGATGGCAATGTCAGTCTGTTGGTCAGTCTGCCAACCACTTTGGTCCAGACTGAAATATTCCAACAACTATTGGATGAATTGCCATGAAATTTCATGCCGACATTCATGGTGCCCAGAGGATAAATCTAAATGACCTTGGTGATCCCCTGACTTTTATCTCTCATGCCATCATTAGGTCAAAAGTTTAATTTGTCCTATACTTTGTGTTTAGTGCTAATTGGCAAATGTAAGCATGCTAATACGTTAAACTAAGATAGTGACAATGGAACATTATACCTGCTTAACATCAGCATGTAAGCATTGTCATTTATAGCATGTTAGCATGCTGACACCGGCAGCTGTGCCTTAGTACAGCCTCAGAGAGCCACAAGCTAAGTCCTGTGTTATGAAGTTGTTTCTAATTTTTCTGTTGCAGTTCATGAAGGGTCATGTCTCAGACAAGTCTATTTTAAGCAGCCGCAGTCATCACAACACATCTTCTCAAATCCCAACAGTGCTATATTAGTGATAACATAGGCAATGGTTGTGGTGTACGCCTCTATTGGAGTCAATCAACCATTATACAGTGCTTTTTTACTGCAGTGGCACATTAGACAATCCACTCCCTTACAGTGAGCTGGGCCAGAAGGACTAAAACCCCTCCCTCTGTATCTCTGAATGCTGTAGAAGCCTGACGGAGATATTCACTGGTGAGAATCACTGAGTACAAAACACACTTGTTCTCCTTTGGAAGATCGTCTTTTCTTCTTCCTTGAGGGTGCTGCTGTTAATCATGACTGGCAGTGATATGTTATTATAACTTCACTATGCCAAATCCTAGAGAGACCCCTCCTTTTTCTCCCAATATATCACTGACACTGTATAATTAAAACAACAAACGTGGGTGAGTCATATCCTGTGCAAAATATGAAACAAATGCGTAGAGCTGTGTGTGGTGGGGGATGGGGGAGATTGGCGAGAGAAGTAAGAAGTAGACACACGCCTCAGGGTCTAATTTGAACCATATACTGTTGCTTCTCTGCAGCCATGTGGGGATGGAAGAGGACCATGACAGAAAATGCGAGAGGAAAGTTTAGGTGTTCAGTTAGAGAGAGGGACAGGAATCTGTGATGGCAGTACAAGAAATGTGTTTGAAAATGGCAAATTATTCTGAGAGAAACCTCTTATTCTCTGCATGTGGACACTCTGGACATCTCTAGGAGGCCAGCTCTTACTGCAGAACCCTCCCACTCCGCCCGACATGGGCCATCTCACACAGCGGAGTCCCTCTGCTTTTGGCTCAGGAGGTCTTCCTCCTCACTGTCACTGATACGCCGTAATAACCTCGTCCAGACAGCCAGGCCTCCGCTGTCCTCTCCTCCCCCTCAGCAGGTAACAGAGAGCAGGGATAGAGGGAGTGGATGGAGGGGGAGTGGAGGGTCAATCATCCAGATTCCTCACATGTTTCCACCTCAGTACTCCAGAGTGTTTGAAATAGCTGGGATGCCTGCAGATTGAGCTTGCAGTGGAGCTCAGCTGAAAGGGGAGCAGAAGGAGAAAGGGGGCCGTCGATGTTTCCAGCTTGAATCTGGGAGTTTGGTAGTTTCAACTCCTGCAAGCTGCAATGAGAAACAGCAAACAGCAGCACATGAGGCAGAAACATGGGGCACGCTGCAGCATTGCAGTATAACTCCTGATCAAAATGTCTGCTTCCCCTCCCACCTGACTGGCACCATTACTCCTAATAAAAATAACACAGGACTTTTTCCAGGGAGAAACACAGAGAAATGCTGAGTGGAACTGACAACTTTATACCTCCATATAAAATGAAGAATGAATAGAGCTTTTTCCAGGCATTTTAACAGTGACAAGGATTTCTCTCTCACTTCTTCACCCTCTGGTCTTTGTCTTTGTCTCTCTTTTTCATTTCACCCTTCCTTTCGCTCTTTTTCCCATGGTTCAACGGTCACACAACACATAAGCATTATGCCCACACACACACACACACACACACACACACACACACACATGCAAACACATTACACAGCTCATTTGGTTCAGAGAACAGGTCACTTCAGTCATTCTGGGTATGACTCATACTTTGCAAGTCAGGACTTCAGCCTGTGCTGACTCTGTTGAAGTTTGGTTTGTTTGCGTCCTCAAGCTAACAGTCCCGTAAGAGTTAACTGCAACAGCTCAATATTCCTCTTTAGTAAACCTACACATCCTGACGATGGGTTGTACAGTAACACTTGCGTCATTGCATAGCCACAGATTCATTAGTTCACAGTGACTCAGGGATCAATGTTACTACCAGCAGTAAAGAGCTTGGACAGAAAATATCAAAAGTCTTAAGTAGTGAAAAGTTTTTTCAGATATTACAAAATGTGAACAAATAGCCCTCTATTTGTTCCTGATGCTGTTTCAAAATCTTTCAAAAATTGATTTCTTAAATTACGTGACAATATCCATGAAATGTTTTAAATTAACCTACGTAAGTTTCGCTGGACAGCAAACACGGTTGTTGAAAGTGACAGTGCCACAAGAAGAGAAAAAACCCATCAAGTCAGTAAACTACCTCAGTTATATCCATCATACAGAAACATCTATCTAAGGTTTGCCAACATTAGCTACCATAAGCTACTGGTCATACCAGACCAAATAAGACTGTAGCAACAAAACCTCAAAACACGCAATGGTACGTTTTATTGCTTATAATTCATTATTTTCATTTGTAAGAGCAAGAACGTGTTATTTCTTCTTTACACATTGCATAATCTCACTTTAAAGCAAAAGTTTGTCATTTTGGGAAGTGTGCTTATTCGCTTTCTGGCTGAGCGATTAGAAGATTGATACCACTCTCACATCTGCATGAAGCTACAGCCAGCAGCCAGTTAGCTTAGCTTAGCATAAAGACTGGACACAGGGGTAAACAGCTAGCCTGGCTCTGTCCAAAGGTAACAAAATCTGCCTACAAGCTCATCAACTGAAAATGAGGTGTAAAAACGACAATTCGCCATTTTACCAGGGGTTGCGTGCTGGACTATTTCTTGGCTCTCAAGTCATTGGACAGAGCCAGGAAAGCTGTTTCCCTGCAGTTTCTGCAGAGTGGTATCAATCTTCTCATCTAACTCTCCGCCAGACAGCAAATAAGCCTATTTCCCAAAATGTTGAACTATTCCTTTAAAATCCACTTGTTCCACAAAATCACTTGTTTTACAGTATGAAAAATAAGATTTAAATGTTCTGTGGTAGATTAGATTACTTGTTTAAATGTTTAATTATAATTTGCAACCTGCTTCCCTGTTGTCGGAAGGAGTTAGACATTACCGCTGACTGCAGTGGTCCCTGCAGTTCCTCTGATCGGAGCAGCAGGAAGTCAGGTTAAACATTACCTGGTGTACAGAGCCGGACTGTTCCCCAGAACTATAGCAGCAGCTCTAAGTGGCAACTCACAGGATGTGTGCTTTGTAGTACCTATATTCTACTGCTCTTACCAGCAGCACTATCCGCTGCTATGAAGAGAACTGATGCTATCTTTGAGGATGTCCTCATGGACTCTCTTTTAAGGCAGCGGGGTGTCTGAAAGACTTTCACTGCATTTTGAAAGCAGGTGTTTTCTATTATGAGTCTTTACGCCATTTGAAGATGAGCACTGCCTGTCATCTGGCTGATCTATAGAAAATGTTTGTTGTCACAGACATGATGAAGTACGGACTAAAGAGGGCTGAAGAAACAAACCGAAAGTATTTAGGGTCTCTCTGGAGTGCCCACCTCAGAGAGACTCATGCATTCCCAGCATACACATAGCTTTCATTGTGATTACAGATTGAGGGAGGCCCAGGGAATAAATCACAAGGTCAGTGAATGGGCTGTCTGACCTTTAACCTCCGGGCCAAGAAAAGACTCTGCTCTATGTCCTGATGTCATCAGCAAGTCATTACCACCAAGGCTCTCAACACCTCTACTATCCCACCCTAACTCACGCTGCTGAGCTGCTATTGGACAAGCCCCCCCCGTTCCACAGCACCTAAATCATTCTGTGGAGCGGCAGTTATAGACTTGACCTTGGCTTGGTGCTGTTTTCCAGTCCCCGCTCCCACATTTAACTCTGTTTATTGTTTCTCTGTGTCCCTACTTACTGCTCTGTCCAGTGGCAGGAGATCAAGAAATAGTAAGTTATGGGAGCAGTAAACAATATTGCTCCAATATGTTTTATTTGGTCCTGTTAGTTACATCTAACAATTGTAGCCTTAGCAGAGTGCCTAATTATTCTGAAAATATGTCCACTGGCATGACTTGCTCTACTCTGTGATAATACGGGTATTTGAAAGTAACTGTTTGTCCAGGGGATGTTTAGACGTGTGTCAGAGGTCCTTCATGGCAAAGCATGTTTGCCCTTGTGTGGTTGACAGGGTTTGTTAAAACGAGACTGAGTCACTGAGGTAAAGCATATGTTTTCTTAAGGGACGATGAGGTGAGCTGAGGTTAACTATTTTGACCGTGAACGCCAATCTGAGGCCTAATTTGAGCTGAGCGGTCTCCTGAGGAGTCACCTCTTCACCAGGGCCCTGACCTTTGACCCCCTCAAGCTGCTTCTGCACTACATCCAGAGAGATAGATAGAGGAAGAGAAGGAAAGTGAAAGAGATATACTGTATGTCTTGATAAACATGTCTACACCCTGCATCCTGACAAATAACCCTTGTGCACACATGACAGTATCACAACTCTCAAAACACAAGTTTAAAAAAGCACAAACTCCACTACTTTTTCTCTGTGTGCATTTGTGCATACTGTTTGGTTTCAGTAACAGCGACTGTGAGCAAGCTGGCTTGACTCAAGGCTTCAGGTTGCAGCATGCCCACCTCCGGAGCACAGACTGACAGATTTATATTGTTGTCTACCACATTGTTCTGCACTTGCAAGTCCTAATCATGCTGTTGAGCAATGGCATCCCCTGAAAAACCCATCTCTCAGCATCTACCAGTTTCTATTTCTCCCGCCCTCTTGCCCACGGCAATGGCAGAAACCCTGAGCTGTGCAAAGCAGGGCAGATTAAAAACTCCTACTAGGCCTATAAAATAACCAAGTACTTATGAAGGCACCTGGATAGACTCCTCTGCAGAACTGAACGCACCTCAAGACAAAAGACCTATTGACTAATTCATTTATATAAAGGATTATGCCTACACCAACCTTGGAGGCTTGCCGGGAAAAGTCTTTACAATTCTTTCTTCATGTAAACAGACATGTATGCCTGAACATGTGGCGACTAATGTACGCTTCACTCACTCTCGTTGAAAAAATGCACCGTACAAATAAATTAATCAAGCTGAGCGCTACACTTCCTTTCAAAGCTCTTAGCAGTTTGGGTGCCCCGTTAGTGCATATTCCATCAATCATGATCAAATCACTCTGGAAAATGGGACGAGGCCAACATGCAGAACTGTTCCAACAGAGCAGCATTTTAGCAAAGAATGATGGAATTGTAAATGTGGTTTGTGTTGAAAAGTACAGAATGGCTAGAGAGCAGCAAAGAAACACATCTGTGAGATGTAATGTTTCTAAGTAAAGAGTTTAGTTTAGTCTAGTCTAGTTTAGTTTAGTTTGGTTTAATTTAGTTTGTACCACTTTCTAATGAGGTATGCCTTTATTAGGGGGTTTACATGTTGTAACTAATGGCTTTTTCAATGGTTAATAAATCATTTATTAATTCCTATTGGATTAGTAATAAGCCATTTGAAATAAGAACTTTTGGGTTGCCAGGTTGTAAAAAAAACCTTCAGCAGATGTATTTTCTCTTTCATCATAATTTCCTTTGTCTTTTTAAAGCAACTCTTAATCAGGAAGACCCCTCCAATGGACTGTTTAACCACTTGGCCTCTGGAAAAGACTTATAATTTCTAATTGCAGTTATAAGTTATGACTGAAGTAATAAGTTACTTATATGAACTGAACGGAAGACTTGGTTAGTTTTGGAAGAACCCTTTATTATTGACTACTTCACTTTCTAAAAAGCCATCGGTCCTGCATTTAAAATGTAAGTAAGTCATTAATAAAGGGCTGTTGGGTTCTCACTTTCTAATAATTTATCAAGTCTGCAGTTGTTAATGAATTAAACTGCAGATGTGTTCCAAGTGGTTGAATGCGCGTTTACACAGCCAGCTTTAAAAAGCAAGTTGTGCAGGAGGAGGACATTCACCAGCCAAATAGATTTTTCACAACTTAGGGCAACACAAAAGTCTGTATTAATGGCTTATTATTCATCTGTAAACCATTATTATACTCTATAAATCATTAATAAAGTCATTAGTTACAATTTATAAACCTTTTGTATAGATAAACTGTAAATAAAGTATATCTTATTAGAAAGCGCTAACGTTTATTTGGGGTTTTAATCCCTTTAATAACACACACATACACAAACCATGTATGACCATGTACATGAATTTGATCTCATATAATACCATCAAATTCTGAGGGTTTTAACAAAACAATCTCCTTGTGCATTTATAATGTTCTGGTTGGTTGCCCCCCAATGCATACTACGGTTGAAAATGTAATCCGTCAATATAAACAACCTGTAACAGAATGGATATATTCTTGTAACAAGATGATATGCCTTGTCAGCCTGGAAAAGCCACAAATAATCCATCATCCTGTGGAATCAGTGTTTGCTGTAATTAAATGTACAACCAGTGCAGTGCAGCAGTGTGGGAAAACCTCAGCTTGTAATTACTGTAACAGTGAAAGTGAAGGAGACACACCTCGTAAACTGAGCCCTGAGAATCCTGATGTTCACACTGAATGCCACTCCCCTGTCTCTTCCCCCGGCTGCACAGCTAAGCTTGGGTAAGGTTGCAGGAGAAAGCTCCCCCACTCTAAACACACACAAACACCCATCTCAGCCTCAGCCCAACCTCTCTCTCACTTGCCTGTGCTACCCAGCACGAGCTGTCACTCCTTTAGTATGTCACCCTAATTCACAATGACAACAAACAACTGGCCATGCTACACACTACCCATGATCCCTCACAGAAAACTGAGGGGGGATGGAGAGTTGGAAGAAGAGAGGGGGCAGACGGGGACATTTAAGAGGGGACAGAGAGAAGAGAAAGAGGGCATAGGGTAGAAACGCTGGAAAGAAAGGGCCAAAGGGGAGGTGAAACTGTTGTTATGTATATGAACCCATTTTCTGTCATATTTGCTTAAAAGCCATTTTAATATTTCCTTCCACATTATGATGTCCTGCTGCGTTGTTGCCGCAGAAAAACCCACAATTAAAATTTTGCTATATGGCTGTTGTTATTCCAAAAGTCCACAATGAGGCTGACAATCAATATGGTCCCGTCAGAGGGGTTGATAGGTTGAGGAATGGTAGGCTGGTGACCTCTAACCTCGAAGCATAGAAAAAAAGTCAGAGGTGGAGT
>NTHP01000233.1:306673-338534 GCA_003416845.1 Oplegnathus fasciatus
GGGGGGGGGGGCAGTTTAAGTTTCACACCCCTTCTCAAATGCTGCGCTTAGTTTGAGGTTTTGTACAAGTGTGAGGAGCATTTTCTTTCCCTGAGAGACCTTAAAAAGTAGACAAAAAAAGCCAGGGAGGGAAATGGAGGGAAATAGGAGCAAAGGGAAGAATACCAATAAGTAGAGAAATAGGAATGAAATGGAAATAGAAGGGAGGGGGGGAGGCTGGGAGAAAACAAAGTGAGAAAGAGAAAAAGGAACATGACCCAAGGTTCAGTCGAAGACAAGACATAAATCAAAGATGGCGTGAAAACATGGCACCTTTGGGCTCTCCGTTTTGCTTTCCAACCGAGGAGCCAAATTGTTCTCTAGCAGAGCGCAGCCACTTCTGAGGCTTGATGTGCTAATAGTACTGATCAGTTGTTGTTTATCCAGCATTACTCAGAAGAGCCAAATCAATCACTGTGTAAACATTAACCAGGGTGCAGAGAGCTGGAGGGCGGGAAACTCTTTCAGGGAAATAGAAGGAATTCACTCACACACGGCATGACAAACAGGGCCACTTCTCAACCAAACTACACAGAAGTGCAAACAGCGACTGGAGCAAGTCCTTCACCTTTCGATCAGTTTAAAAGGAAGTTCCCACAGAAAATGAGAAACTTACCAAATATTTATAAGGTGTATAACATGTTTTTGGCCATGCAACCCTTATCTGGACAGTTTCTCAACCATATTCAGTGAATATGATGGCATGAATTTAAAAAACAAATTAAAGAATTGTGATATAATATTTTTTAGACTCCATTAATTCAACATTTTAATTGAATCAAACGTGTTTTTCTTTATTCCTGTTATGTTATTCTGCCTTGATTCAAACATGTTTTCACAAAAGAAGTGAATAATAATTTACTCTTTGAACAGATTTTTTCATTTATTATAAAAGCAACAAGTTATTAAGACAAAATTTGAGGCGCTATGATTTGTTAAGATTGGATGTCTTGTAAATGACTACATTTGCAGAAATTATGTTTAGCAGTGATAACTCATTCAGTGGTAAACTTCCTCTTCATTATGCTCTTACAGCAGTTGTGTATGTGGTGGTGGCATCTGTGCCATGTGTATTTCATTGGATGTCCTCTGCATTCGACCATCACAGCCCCCAGCCAGTCTAGACAGGGAACTTGTTTACTCGACAGCAACAGCACAGAGATGCATACAAGCAGATTCTCTCATCTGTAACACTTTTCCTGTGGTCAGTAGTGACTGTCAGCTGCCCACAATGATTTTGAACAGAGCGGATGTTTAGCTTTGCGGTTATTGTTATTGTTATGTGGAGCATCAGATACTTTCTTTAGGAGCAGCATCTGTGTGCCAGTTTGTATATGTGCACAGTGTGTGTGTGTGTGTGTGTGTGTGTGTGTGTGTGTGTTCACAACTGACAGCGTAGAGTATGCATGCTACACAGCAGAGTTCTGCTGAAACTGAAGAGACTGCATGGTAGGGAGTACGGTACAGTAGTAAAGAATAAAGTCTGGGAGGCTGGGTGTGAGTAAAGAGGGCAGTAAAATAGAGTAGAGTAGTATACAGTAGAGTAGAATAGAGTAGTACACAGTAGAGTAGAGTAGAGCAGAGTAGAATAAAGTACAGTACAGTAGAATAAAGTGTGGTGAGTAGAGTAGAGTAGAGTAGAGTAGAGTAGAGTACAGTAGAGTACAGCGGAGTAGAGTACAGCAGAGTAGAGTACAGTAGAGTAGAGTACAGCACAGTAGAGTACAGCAGAGTAGAGTACAGCACAGTAGAGTACAGTAGAGTACAGTACAGTACAGTACACTAGAGAAGAGTAGAGTACAGTAGAGCAGAACAAAGTAGGGTAGAGTACATAGAGTACAGCAGAGTAGAGTACAGCACAGTAGAGTACAGTAGAGTAGAGTAAAGTACAGCAAAGTAGAGTACAGCACAGTAGAGTACAGCACAGTAGAGTACAGTAGAGTAGAGTACAGTAGAGTAGAGAAGAGTAGAGTACAGTAGAGCAGAACAAAGTAGGGTAGAGTACATAGAGTACAGCAGAGTAGAGTACAGCACAGTAGAGTACAGTAGAGTAGAGTAAAGTACAGCAGAGTACAGTACAGTACAGTAGAGTACAGTAGAGTACAGCAGAGTAGAGTACAGCACAGTAGAGTACAGTAGAGTAGAGTTAAGTACAGCAGAGTACAGTACAGTACAGTAGAGTACAGTAGAGTACAGCAGAGTAGAGTACAGCACAGTACAGTACAGTACAGTAGAGTAAAGTACAGCAGAGTAGAGTACAGTACAGTAGAGTACAGCAGAATAGAGTATAGTAGAGTAGAGTACAGCAGAGTAGAGTACAGTAGAGTAGAGTAAAGTACAGCAGAGTAGAGTACAGTACAGTAGAGAAGAGTAGAGTACAGTAGAGCAGAACAAAGTAGGGTAGAGTACATAGGGTACAGTACAGTAGAGTACAGCAAAGTAGAGTACAGTACATAGAGTAGAGTAGAGTAGAGTAGAATAAAGTACTGTACAGTAGTAAAGAATAAAAAGAATGAAGTGTGGGTGGGTGTGGATAAAGGGGCCAGTAAAGTACAGTAGAGCAGAATAGAGTAAAGTAGAGTAGAATGGGCCTTTATTTTTCCCAGAGGTCAGAGGATCACTCAGTCTTCAGTGAAAACAAACACACTGACAACAGATGAGTTGATTTAATTTTTTCTGCCTCACGCTAGAAGATGGACAGTGAGCGAGCAGCCACCATCTGGGTGTCAGGCTGCTTGGCTGGTGGGTGAACTGCCTGCCTATGGAGTGGGGGTCTGTCGAGGGGTGTCGGGCCATGTGTCCCCTCTGAGGGGGGCACAGGGGTCCTGGTGGGCCTTGTCGCCTGTGACCATGATGCCTGTTCCCCCTGACCCAGAGCACCACCCCTCACCCCAAACAAGACTCACGCATCCAAACACACATAGCACAATACCAGGTCAATGGCCACTTGCTCAATCCATTAACACTCTGTTAGCTTTTATATGAGCTTACAATGTTATGAAAAGCACATGTCCAAAGGTTGCAATACAATGGAAAAGCTGGTGTCCAGATTCACACTCTGGGTCTGGTAACAGTTAATAATGCCAATATACTGTTCAACCACTAAACAGCACAAAGTGAACAATCCTGCATCTGCTCATCAATGCTCACTTTCTTCATTTACAGCCTTAGTTGGAAGTTTTCAATTTTTTAGAGTAAATCTATGTTAAAACACAATCTTCCCTGCCTGCATATGTAGGTCCCAACTTCAAACAAAGAAACCCATAACCACTGGTGTTTCAAGCTGGATGTAATGAAAAATGGACCCCCTTCCCTATTGCAAGCAATGAGGGTCTACCAAAGAAAGCCCCAAAACACACCGCAGACCTCCCATCCCAAACACACACACACAATGCACATTGCAGACATGTAGAAAAGATGATGCAGCTACAGCAACAGTTTAATAGGACCCCATACTCTATTTTACTGTAAAGATCCACTTTTTTCATCAGAATCACAAAAAGAATACAGTTTGAATCAATGTGTTCTTTCTGTTTTTACTGATTTGTCTGTAAATTTTCATGAAAAGTGAAAGTCTTACTCTGAGTCTTTTTGTGTTTTTGTCAGACTGTATGCAATAAAAAGGGGAATCTGGCACAAGAACGTGAAGGATAAGGACCATATGAAGTTACTAAAGAGAGCTTAAAACCTTTCCACTTCTTAAAAATCATTAATACACCAACACCACGTTGCACCACTCCGAGACACATATGAAACAAATAACATGCATGTAACTGCAAGTGAATACATTAAGTACATACAGAGTTGTAATTGGGCTTTGAGAGTTTAAGAGCGAGTGTGGACCCATCTGCCCCTGGTATCCGGGCTCTGTGCTTGGGAGGCCATGGGCAGACTGCTGCTGGCGTGGAGTCTGAATAGGCTGACGGCTGAGCTAAGAGAGCTGTGTGCACATGGCCTCCATGGCTAATCTGCTAATGTATTCCAGAGGTCAGGAGGGTTTCGCACCAAATCAATGGAGGGATTTACACAGCTTTCCCCTGGAATGTGCTCCATCCGCACTCTGCTTCGGGGAAAACATCCACCTCTGCTTTGCCAGGCCGTCCAATTTTCCGCAGCATTTAACCACAAAAAAGGAAGAGCGAAGTTGAAAAAAAAACAGAGAGGTGCAGAGAGGCACTCTCTTACCCATCCCTTCTCTTTTGCATGCCCGCCACAGAAAGTCAGCAGCGACAGCCGCAGTTTTGCTGCTGAGATGTTGTGGTGCCCCTGTCTCTACGTTCAACCATATCCAACCCCTTTGGTATTTGAGAGTTCACTGACACAGGATGACTGAGCAGTGATGTAAGACAGGGCCGAGCTTTTACATATGGGGTAAAAGGTGAAAAGACAGCGGGAAGGGAAGAAATAAAGAATGCATAAGAGCAGCGAGGGCCTTCATGTGGAACAGTTTTTGAGCTGCATCCTCTAATCCAAACTGAAGAGAGGTCTCAGCACCTTAAAGATAAGAGAAGAGGCAGGACTTTGATATATCAGCTTGAAACCTCAGACCAACTGAGAAAATCTGTGTACCAGCAGCATCTACAGTCTATCTGCTCTCGTGACATAAAGTACTATGGCTCAAATGTGAACATATCAAAGGTCAACTGAAATGGGGCAGCAAATGGGAGCAATGTGGGGTGAGATGCAGTTTTCCTGGTTACACAAGTGTTAAAAAAACAAGGCCCGGGTATGCTTGAAACAATCTAGTCAGTACAAAGTTTCGTATAAAGGCAAAATTCTTTATATGGTGTTCGGGGGTGAGATGATACCCTTACATGATATTCCTCTTGCAGAAGACGGGGTTGTAAGAAATCATTTAAAAGATGGAATTCAGTTTCAGTTTCGGTCAGCTATTTAAGGTAAATCCTGGGCCTGTAACAGAGAGCCATGACCCTGTAACAGATGCCTAGAGCCGGGGGGGGTGAGAAGAAACAGTAGGGAGGGAAAGTGGCTCACTCTACAGCCTAGCACTCACAGTTTCTGATATGAGATCATGGGAGATATTTCCATCTCCTTATCTGTAGTGTGTCTGTGTGTGTTTTATGCGAATGTGTGTCAGTCAGGTCCTGTGTGCGTAGGAATGCACCAGGGGTTATGCGGCACTCGATCCCTCCTCTCTGTCTCTGGCTGTTGGACCGGGCCTGGCTCGGGTCATAAATAAGCCGGCCTGGATAGAGGAGGAAGCCTGAACCCAGACAAACAGACGCAGAGTGCAGGGGCCCTGGCCTTAAATCCAGACAGCCCAGCTTGGACCAAACCAAACCAGACACACACACACCCACAGAGAGAGAGAGAGAACCAGGGCGGCTCACTTTCACTGCCCTTAAACTCAGTTATAGAGGTCACAGGTCAGCTTCATATAAATGTGCTCAGCTCCGTACGCTTTGAAAGGGAGATTGATGTTCAGCTCTAAAGGGACTTCTCATGTTATTCTTTCACATATCTGTCTCAGGGTGAGATATGTTTTGTATAACTCCCACATGTAAGGTTAAAAAAAAAAAGGAGAGTTTTAAGTGAATAGTGGATTTACAGTATATAGATCTTTGTAGGGATGAACCATAAAGGCAGATAAGGATTAAGATCTTTGTCCGATATTGCAGATGTTTTAATCTGACAAGCAGAGGCCCCACACTTGATGCTCTGCATTACATGCAACATCATTATTACTCTTAAATCATACAGCAAATATCGCATACTTCTCTGAAACTCTTCAAAATGCTCTCCCTCTCTCTCTCGTCAAAACTCCCCCTCCCTCTTGCTAACTTTTGCCATCCCTCTCTATCATCGAGCTGATCTGTCTGCGACTGCTCGCTTCACTGCTGCAATGCTACATGATCTGTTTACCAATACTGTACTTAGCTGCCGGGTAGAGGGAGAGACACGACAAAAGACTGTTTTAAGGGGATCGGAATTGACTCACACAGTTAACCTCAAGCTTAGTATCTGACTGCAGCACGAAGGGGACTTGATGGTCTCATGAGAAGGAACATTTGAACACAAAGTAGCCCATTTATTTGTGTCATTTAATCTACAAGAGTAGTTTGGAAAAATAGCTTGACATGTTTGGAAATATGCTTATTCACTTTCATGCCCAGAGCATATGTTGAACTATTTCTTTAAGCTTTTATGTCGTTCATCATATAAATTTCTACATTTTAGAGGTTAAAATGAGAGACAGATGAGCTTTATCCTCCTCTCTGAATCTTCGTCTCAGCCCACCAAGTTCACCCACGATTCCCCCTTGCTCATCTTCCCCCCTTAACATGACTCAGCCCCACCCTGCCTCTTGTCCCGGGCCCCATCTTCCTCATTGACATGATCTCTCCATTCATCTGCCAGAGCGTTTCCTGTGCACGGGGTGATGGGGGGTCAGCGGTTTGATAAACCCATAAAAGGCCCCCAAGTTAGCCCATGAAGGCCCGGATGGCCTCTGTCACCCGTTCCCACAGCCCGTCTGTCTGTCAGCCCCTCTGACTGACAAGCCCTGTCACCCCACACCCTGACGCTCACGCCCACTCCAACTACAGCCACCCCCCCAAAAAAACCACACACATTAAAAATCACTCAGTCTGGCCTGCCACTCATTAATATGACCGACAAAAGCTTCAGCCGCACACTCTTGCCCCTTGTCAGTCCACCAGTGGGGGATGAGGGGAGGAGAGAGTGGGCACAGTGCCCAGTGGCTCCATCTCGTCCAGTCATGAACAGGGTCTCTTTCTGTTGTTCCCTCTGGCCCTTCAGACTCTTTGAAAAGGAAGAATGCACCATGCTAAATCTGCCCACAAGGGATGGTGGGCGGTGTGAAAAGACTGACACTGATGCCACCCTCCCCCTGGCACAATGACACAGATGCTCCTGGCAGGAGGCTAAGAGCTCAGCCCCGTGTCCTACAACATCAGGATATTTAGTATTTGGTCGCAATTTGGCTACAGAGTATAAGGCTTGAATGTGTTTTTTATAGTTTTCAGTTCTTATTAACCAACACAAGTGGGGTGTTCTCATTTTCAGTAATGACTCAAAGAAGAGACTGAAGATTACACCAAGGATTGTGTGCTGCTGACCAAACTCTTCTGGAGGAGTTTTGTGGTTTTGGTGATTTGCTGGGATGTCTGTTCAGTAATTGAGCTATTTACTCTACCTATCTAGATTTTGAAACAGGACATCTCTGCCTGAAGGCAACTTCTCAGCCCTTTCACTTACTATTTCCTCCTTCCATATTACATTTTTTATATCTTCCAGGCCGCCCTCTGTGTATCCGTAACTAACAGCATCACCAAGAGCTGTTATTCGAGGAAGAAGTGGACAGTTAACTCAATGCGTACAAGTCAGCTGGAAAGAAGGTTTTCATGAAACTGTAGGGAGGGAAAAAACACTGTGTTGCACTGTGTATGATACCCTGAAATTAACTGAAGACTTGCATACAACTGAGCTGCATTTTTTTTTCTTTTTGCAGCCATAGTTTAAAGGGACTCCACCAATTTTACATAAAGGTCAATTTACTCTTCATGGGGTGTACTACTCAGCGTGTGAAAATAATTTTCATAATGTCTTCTGTGGCTCTGGAGAAGCTTTGGTCAGTCTTCGGTCAGTAAAGTCAGTAAATAAGCCAAGTGATGTCATCAGGGTTTCAAAAAAAACAGAAAATCTGTGTTACAAACTTGGATTGACAGACATGGGCGTTTACCAGGCGAGGAGGGCCTAATAAATCAATGCTACAGCTTTCATTATGGAAAATTTGGAATGTTTGGGGAATATGGGACGTTTTTGGAGCTTGAGCCAAACAAGGGATTACAAGTCAGGATATCTGCCTCTTTTTTGATCCGACTCTGATAGTCCCCCAACTTAATGGACCTGCAATGCTACTCCTTTTATGCAACAGCCAGTCATGTGGCTTCCAGCTGGGTACTAACAGAACCAGCTGATAATTGCTATCATTTGGTCATAGTGTAAACAACATCTTGTGACATGAACCAAAGAAAAGGAAAGCTTTTTGATTGAATTGAAAATGTGATACTAAAGAGGCAAGAAGCTTGTGACAGTTGCAGCTCACAGTTCCAAGGTGCATTTATAGTTTCACTGTGCAATGCCAACATTTTTTTGCAAATTAACTGCTTTTGGTTTATGTTATGATTAGGTTACCTTATTATAATTTCCAGGTCTAGGGAAGAGAGTGTCCACTGTTATATTTACTTACTTACCTTGTTCCCAAAAGGATACAGTTACTAGAAATGTTCTCTATCTCGCCATCTGTCCAGGTTTGCACCATACACCATGCAGGTTCTTGCCCGCAACCCCATATCTCACCCCGACATTGAGGGGGTGGGTATCCCAGCCAGCAGAGGCCGGTCCTGTCTCCAGACACACATCAGTGTGATGGAAAGTCGCCTTAACAGGCCAGGAACTCAGCTCACCCTGTCTAAAGCCAGCTGCTTTAGAGAAGTGAAGGAGAATTAAGAGGAAACTTAAGGGAGAGAGAGAGGAGGCTTTCTGTCAGAAGATGAGATAATCTGAAGGGGGCAGCCTCGCACACACACACACATATACACACACACAGGTTAATGCAGTGGAAAAATCACAGCAAGAAAAATGTATTTTGGAAGAGACACATGGGGTGTTATCTTAAAAGGATAATGAATATGTCTTTCCCTGCGAATGAGAGTGAGTTTCAGTGTCTAGTTTGTGATGGTAATTTCCACAGAGATGACAACCTGGTTCCAGCGTGGTGACCAGGGATAATGCAGGTCATGCATGACTGTTTCTGTCTTTTTCCGTCTTTGTCTCTGTGTATCTCACTCCATCTGTCTGTCTATCCAATGAAACCAATTACTGTTATCATTATTATTTTTTTCTATTGAAAAATAGGAGCACATAAAATGAAATGAAATAAAAAAAATGTAACCTGCTGCTGCTTTTTTCACACTTTTTTCAAGTTCAGGGGCACAAAAGATTTGTTTTCCTTCATCCACTTCTCAACTTTGTACCTCACCCATACACCCAACCTGACGCTCCACTCCTGCCTCCTCATTTCTAGCTGCCGTATCCTGTGTGCTGAAGCTGGCACCAGGCTTTGAGAGCTTTCCTGCACAGACGTTTTTGATTCAAGCGCTGAAGTTTTCTTGGGTTCTCTACATGTGTGGCGTAGACCATCTTCTTCCCCACTCTGTTTACTGAACAGTAAAACCCGGCGGCCACAGACCGACGTGGGCTCACTCTGAGGCTCCTCATTCCCACCAGAAAGGAACCCATTTCATGAGGAATAATACTAATAACGTGACCAGAGCCCAAAACACTTCCTTTCCCGCAGCACTGCAGATCAGGTTTTTGTTATATTATTCTTCATATTACAGAATTGGCCGCCAGAGTGCCTCGTAAACACCAACCCCAAATTATCTGGTGCTTTTTCAAAGTGGTGCACTTGAGAATCTTTCTCAATCCAAGCTCACACCAACAGTAGAATTTATTCTAACCCCTAACAGGCTGAAACAGTCCCTCTGTGCAGCATGTTGGGGTCTTTTAGGGGGCTTGTAACTGAATTAGAACTGCCTTGAAAATACCCCCGGGGGAACAGACGGTAGAGAGACGACAAGGAAAGGAGACAATGAGAAACAGAAAAAGAGCAAAGAGAAGTATAGGATGTAGAGGGAGAGAGACTGAGTGAAAGAGATGGAGAGAGGAAGAAAAAGAGGAAGGAAAGGCCTGGTTTGCTTTTCCCTAACTCTGGATTCCTGGGTAATGACTGGGCTGTAATGGTACTGAGCCTCAATACGCCAAATGAAACAAGAGGCCCAGCCAGCCCGATGATGTTTATTTCTCTCCATTTTTCATCTTTTCCTTTTTTTTCATTTGTGACATAAAAATCATATACACAGAATCTGCATTTAATTTGTATGGCAGCCCACTGTTTTCTTCCCTTTTTCTCATCTGCTACCCCCTATTTTTTCTTGCACAGTCAGCAAAGTCCTCTGGCCAAAGCAAGGATTCGTGGCTTGCTAACCAGCGGAGGGGATATTTTCTGAGAAATCCCCTCTGCCAACAACTTTCTTCGTCGCGGCCTCATATGCTGACCTGAGCAAACGCCTTTTGAATCACTGCTGAAAGAGACTTTGGTCCATGCGGTCTTTGTTTAGCAGTGACCTGGAGTTGAACATGGACGCCTACTTTGATAGAACAGCATCAAAGAAAAGAGTAGCAAAACATTTCTATTTCATGTAGCTTTATTTTGACTTGGATGAGTGCTGGTATGAAGGAATGGTCGGTGAATCCCTGATCATGCATCAGCAAAGTCAGCAATAAACCTGCAGAGAGCACTTTAAGCCTGCACACTCACGCACATTTAACAACCCCAGCCGTGTGGAACAGTTTGGGTTCTGTGAGACTGATCAGCTCTGCGAGCCACTGATGGGCCCCGATCCAGCGGCCACAGTGGCTGGATGAGAGCGGGCCAGGCTGCATGCCACGGGGGATTTCTGGGATCAGTGAATCTCTCTTTCTATCTCCGTATGGCTCAGGGGCTCTGGCTTTCGGAGTGAATATGATTTCTGGCCACGGTCCTTATTTGGTTCGATTTACGGGCGCCATGTAGCGACCACAAAGTCAAAACCCAGACATGAATTCTCTCTCTGCGTACACTGTCCAAGCAAACCACATCAACCAAAGAATATAATACAATTGTGGTTTATATTGATGTATTGGCTGTTACCTGAACTCACAGCACTTGACATTTTAAATAGATTTGCATAGTTTCACATCATTCTCCAGCAAGTTTCTGAGGGTGCACTTTTACTATTATTTATTTACTGCATTTATTTTGTAGAAACTTAAAATAATAATAAAAATAATAATAAAATCTACTCAAAATGGTGGGGTCATATTGCCTATGCAGTGTATTTATGTCCCAACTGTGGCAGCTATGAACACACCACCACTTATACTAAATAATATCATAAAGACAGTCATTAAACTGTATATGCAGTCCATGAAAAATGCTGCTGCACCTTTTTCCCAACTGAAGTCTTTTCCAGACTCCATTTGAGAAATGCATTGTGCTCCACTATACCCCATCCATCCCCCTCTCCTCATCTATCCACACATGGCAGCTCCACCAGCAGCCGCACCCTCTCCCACTGTTGTCCCGAGCCAGGCAGTTTGACGGCATGTGCCCACTTTTTGCCAGAAATAAAAATATTTGTTCAGTTAAGTGCTTCTGCAAATGGCGTCACGGTCTCATGGGCTGTCGGGCAACTGGAGTTCAGGTGGTCTGGCCCTTAATGATGGACTGATTTCAGTTCTGTCATCTGATTTCTCAGAGAAAGACATCAGCGTCGCCTTCCAGGCTGCTGGGGCTGTAGCAGAAGCTGGCTGCGGGTTCATCCTCTAAACCAAATAGAGGCCCCATGGCACGCAGCGCCTCACCTCCGAACCCGTAGCTCCCCGGCCTGTAGCCTTTATCAGTCCTGTACGGACGTCGGGCTGCACCAGTTGAGCTGAGACAAGGCGCATGAAACATTTCTGACATTTCTCGAATGTGTGGCTAATCAGGAATGGCTGCTCATGTGTGGAGGATTCTCTAACTGGGGGAGATGGGGAGAAAAAGGGGGGAGGTGATGCTGTGCAGCTGTATAACACCTTGGGGGTGGAACATACAGTTCTGCAAATGATCTGCCAGTGATTTATGTGTTTTTATAGGTTTGTAGGTTGTTCACGTCAATATAGTTTTATGAAAATATTAATGTATGGGTCACCCATGCTATGAGTACATATATCCATGTACTCATTATTTCTAGTGATATAGTGTGACAAAACCCTTTTAGCCACTCTGACGATTAAGAACCTACATTGTAAGTACTTCGCTGAAACCTTATCATAAAAACAATTGTTACTAGTGGAAAAAATGGCTTATTAAGATATTATAGGCTATTATGTGTAAATATTGTACTCTTTATTGGTCAAATTTGAGGACCAACTGCATTTGGAGCATGAAACGAGGTGAGTAAAGGAGGAAAGTGAGATGCTGAGGACGAGGCGCATCGTGTGCAGACAAAGGAAACTGAACAAGAGTGAATACTTGCATGCTTGCTGTTTTTACAGTGAAAGTAATGGAAATACTTGAGTGTGAGACGTAAGAACAAAACTGCACCGTGTAGCGTCTACTACGACACCTCAAGAAAAACACCATTAACGTCACAGTGAGGAAAAACAGTGTCAAAAGGATTCAGTTTTGCTGCTAGGACTTCTCTCGCCCCGCTGAAGTTATGTAGCCTGCAAAGGCCATAAATATCAACGTTTTTATAATCTTAATTATACAGACATTTTTCTGTTCTCCTCCACAAGCCAGCTCCCCCTCAGACCCAGCAGGTTGCCGTGACGATGCCAAGCACTCCCCACCACAACAACAGCGGCATTCAACAGGCGAAGATTTAGAGCTGTGCAAATATTGGCTGCGCTGGCTTTCATGGGCCAAGAATGGGAGGGATAGAAGTTCAGGAGGGGGTTGGTTCTGGATGTGACTCTCACCTCTACCTGTTCTAAACGTCTGGAAAATATATGTCTCACATCCAATAGAAACTAGAGGGGACAGGAGGCAGGGAGAGGGAAGTTTCCATGGTGGAGTTAAATGAGATGGAGGCTAAAGGAGCAGCAGGGAGAGAGCAAGCGAAAGAAGATTTAGATTCCCCAGAAGAGACAGCGCACATATTGAGAGGTGGGTCGACTCCCACCACCGCCCAAAATCTTTACTCTATTCACACTGACACATTAGTATTCTAATGCCAGTGGGAATATGTATGACCGCCTAAGAGAGAAAGAGATGCACGGGCCTGTGCCAAAGGAGCAGGAGTAAAGACAAAGGAAGGAGAGCGACATTAGCGACAAGAGAGACATTAATGTGGTAAAGACTGGTGGGCAGAGAGAGGGGAGAGAGAGGGGAGAGGTGCTAACACATAGAGGGGGTTTATATGATGACAACATTTATCTCCCTGCAGTCATTTTCTGTGTCTCCATGCCTACACTGCAGCACTTTGAGACCAGAGGGGCTTTCTTCTCATGCCTGTGCACCCTGGTTCACCTTTATAGTCAGACAATTGAATTGATAATGATGAATTACCGCACAGCTTTTGTTCTACAAAATGTGTTTTCGAATATAGTTTAAGCTCATGTGCTCACATCCTTTACTTAAGTAAAAGAACCAATACCACAATGTAAGAATTCTCCTTTACAAGTAAAAGTTCTGCTTTTAAAATCCTACCTGAGTAATAGTACAGAAACATTATCAGCAAAATGTACTTAAAGTAGCAAAAGTGAAAGTACTACTTCTATAGAAAATTGGCCCCTGTGACTGATATATTATTATATACTACATTATCAAACTGTCAATATTGATGCATCAATAAATAATAATATTTCACTGTAGTAGCTTGTTGAAGTGTAACTAGTTTTAAGTTTTAACTACTTTATATACACAGTATACAGTTAGTCCAGTGGTTCCCAACTTAGGGTCCAGGCCCCCTCCAAAAGGGCCACAAGATAAATCTGAGAGGTCATGAGATGATTAATGGGGTTGGAAAGAAGAAAAAAACAAAGTTCTCCAACAAATTCTTGTATTAATCTGAAAAGTAATTAGTAATTACACCTGTCAAATAAATGTAGTGTACTACAACATTTCCCTCTGAATTATAAGTGGCATAAAGTAACACAAAATGGAAATACTCAAGTAAAGAACAAGTACCTCAAAGTTATGTAAGGTAACTGAGTAAATGCACTTAGTTACAGTCCACCACTGGCAGAAAGGTACTGTAAGTATTCCCAATGGAAAAAAATGGTAATTACATTTTCAGATTGCAGAGAAAACAGCTGATTTACTGGTTGAGGCTCCTACCCAGCCATGTAGTAGAAAATAAGTGAATAAACTTCAGTCATTGACCGTCACAAGGCAAGCAACCATCAATAAAAATCTAAGGTATTCAGTTCATTTATGCTTCTTTTCTCTTTAAAGCCCTTTTTATTTCTTTGTGAACTGTACATCACTTTGAAAGTAGCATCACTGATGCAGTGAATTTAAACTATTTTGCAAATAAATCAACAGAGCTTAAATAGTTTGCTCTTGACTACAAGCTTGCATCAGTACAATTCAGAATGACTAAACATGTGTACACAACAACCTGATGCTTGTGAATATTTTCACCATGTCCAGCAGCGAGTTGGATCAACTTGAAGCCCCATGTCAAAATGCATTTTCTATGCTCCCTTAATAACTCAGGCTAATCACTTTAGCATTGTCTCTAGGGGCACAATGCCTCCCCTCATGTCCTGTATCCTAGCAAGGGGACTAGGGAGCGGTCTGGTGACGGTGTGTTGAATTTGGGTGACAGGGCCCCAGTGGGAGTGGGCGCCCCCCTGTCCCTCTGATAATCCCCAGGAGAAAGGGCCTGCATTTAGGGTGCGATACGCTTAATCCGGGGGGGCCTTACTCACAAAGGAGCCCGGCACTTCCTCTGGCCTGGGAGCTTCCGCTGGTCCGGGGGGCCTAGCGTGGGTGCCAGTACAAACATGCGCAAATAATACACGTCCGCATTACAATGGAACAAACAACAGACATATAGACACACACACACATACATGCAGTGGTGGACAGAGGAGTGAGCATGGGAGAATCAAAAAAAACAAACTTGTGAATTCACACTGTCCTTACGGGGAGCCAATCCAAACAAGCAGCCCACGCTCACAAGGGCCAGCAAGAGTAAACACAGTGTACACACACACACACACAAAAACACACACACACACACACACACATACTACATACTGTGGGCAGAGGCAGTGTTTACATTCAGCCCCCGGGTACGATGAAACAAACCTTGTGTGTACTGTAGAAAGATTAGCTCAGTGAAGAGCCAAAAAAGAGAGAGATCAAACCACTCACTGCCTACAGATAGTTTCATATTTACAAACAGGAAGACAGCGTCATGTAATAGCCCCTTCAGACACCACATGGAGTCATACATACAGTAGAAGCGATCACAGGATGCTGGTGGATGACGCATACGCTTCAACTCCATCCCCTGGAAGCACTTGTGTTCCTACCGTAAGGGAAATTGAATATTTCATAAAGATAAAATATGCAAAACTGTTCTTTTCCTAAACACATCTTTCCCTCTTATTCACCACAAAAGCAAATAATACTCAGCAAGGCAGCACGTAACATTTAGAGACATTTACATAAACAGCTGAGGGATATTATTCCATACTTCTCTGACATGATTCCACATGCAAGTTTGGATTAGACGTTCGGAAAAAGGGAAAAACATCAGGCACGGTGTCTCTTTTCCTCATTTTCAGACTTGCTTTTCCTTCCCATACTATTACACGCTGACACATCCTCTTTCCTCAGTGGGTCCCCTGGCATTTTCATCTGTGGAGAAACTACAGCAGACAGCAGCGAGTGGAGAGGAGGAGGTTGTTGTGTAACAGAATAAAGATACAAATATGTCTAAAAAATAATTATTTACTTGAGCTTAAACTGACATTTAAACCGCTGTCACTGCTTACATAACAACTGACACTTCGACTATTAACAGTGCACACACTTCAACTAATTCTGGCACTACAACGTCCACTGAATTTTCATTTGCTGTCATCGCAACTAACATCTCAAGCTCTTTCATCCTTCACTCTTTAAATAACAGTTGAACTGCTTTCATGGCTTACACATTGACATTGACTCTTCAACTGCTTTCAGTGCTTACACACAAACTCACAATTCCAACTGCCCACAGGACTTGAAACCAAATTTACAAATGCTTTCAATAATTACACTTCAACTGATCTCACCTTCTTTCGGCAATCAAATTTCAACAGACACTTCCATTCCTTTCACTGCTTCAACCTTGACTGACATTTCAACTTCAACTACAACTCACATACAACAGTAATTAATATTTAAATATATTTTATGTCGTTTACAGGGAGCGATTTTCAGCATAAGAAAGCACACTTACATTTTCTTCAGAAAATGTAGCCCTGTTTAGATCTAAATGTTATCTTACTACAGGGTCACACTCTCCTTTCCCAGCTTTTTTATCAGCTTTTGGCACTCTCTTTATTTTCCAGAGTGACAAACTCCACCCATTTGGCACCAACACAGCCTAAAATAAACCATCGAGAGTATTTAAACCATCTCTGTGACTCAGGTCTGACATGAAGATAAAGCCTTCTCTCCAGGCCCCTTTATTCTCTGAATGCTGACCTTTGGCTGAACGGTATTCCAGCAGCAGAGCGTGGTCAGTACAGACCTCATACTTAATAAGAATTATGAGCAGTGACACAATTATATATCAGCGTAATGTCCAAACCCTGCCATGCTGTGTCTTGCAGCATTATGGACTCATTATAAAATAGCCGACCGGTCCAGGCCACTTGTTTTGACAGAAAGAGGTCCACCACAGCACTGGCACAAGTCCTTGTGTGGCGTCCACCAAAACTAACTACTCGTGACAGTGCCAGGAGTGTGTGTGTCTGTGTGAGTGCACATTAAGTCTGAGGGGAAGCATGCCTAATGTGGGAGAGAAACAGTGAATCCAATATGGCCACTAGCCAGCGTCAGTGTTCCCTTCCTGCAGAATTAGCCTGTCAATCCATCCTAATTCCCGAGGACACAGGCTGCTCTTAAACCCAGGTTGAGTTTAAACTGGAGAGACCGACTCTCTCAACTGTTTTCTCAGGATTGGGTGCAGACAGGCGGGCAGGCAGAGTGTGTGGCAGGTCAGGCCGCACTGGAGAGCTGCTGCACAAACACAAGTCAAGTCCAGGGTCAAGCTGACACTTAACAGTCTGTTGTTACACTTTTCGCTCAGTTAGTTGCATGATTGGGTGTGCCTTTAGGTGAGCTTGCAAATGAATAGGATACTCACCCCACTGTGTTAGTGAGATCACACACACACAACTTGGCTAACCACCTCAAAGATACATTTATGTGTGCAGATTTAAAAAGTATATTTACTGGGCACTGTTAATGGAACGGGAAAAACAGCAGTGGCATCATCATGTATGTTTAGTTTCACCTCCAAACTTTACACCATTGATGTTGTTGTTTATGAGAGTCTGCTGCTGACCTTCCTGCCTCCACTGTTCCTGGGCTTAATGGCATCTTGTGGACACCTAGCATGTATTTCTGAGGACGCGCACAACCAAATGAATGTAGGATATGGTATTATTTTAGATTCTTTATGTTGAGTTGAAACAGACACTATTATCAAACATATTCCTGATTGATTTTCCAGAAGATTTGCTGTATCATGATATATACTGTCATCATTGTCATGTATAGCTGTAGTCCTGGCAGTTCCTAACCATGGATAGTAACCATGGATGTTACTTTTAATACTAAAAAAAACATACTATCAAAGATTTAAGTTTTAAGGACCGTCTTTTATACGATATGTAACGTGATGGACATCAGAGATTTGAGAGAACCTGGAAAGAGTGAGTCACACTGAGTGTGTGTATTATGTCTGTCTGTTCACATTTGACTGAGTTCTGACCTTACGATTTCCAAATTCCGTCAATCTGGTTTAAAGGGTTAAAATACACGCTTGTAAATTAGATACAGTCTGAGAGTACTATAACTGAGTTGAGCTAGTTACATGGAGGCTGTAAAGAGGGATCTCTGATGGCATTTAGACCTCCGCCCCTCGGTACTTTTTCCAATTAAAATTTGCCGTAATCATCCAAAGCACATTAAAACCACCAAAATTTCCCGTAATTACTTAATGGAGAAGTAGTATTAAGATCTTGAGCCGCAGCCATGACCACTGTAGCTCGTATAGTTAAAAACAAGTATATCTGTGCTTTTAAGACCTGCAGCCTGCCTGCTGACAACAGCTCAGCCCAGCCGTGCCCTGGCTGAGAGCTGGACTGCTGTTTGGGGGGCGAGACGCCATTCGCATTTGTGTTCTGCCAGCTCATATATCTAACACCTGTTGCAACTCAAGCACTCATCTCTGGGTGTGCATGTGTTTTGGGAGACGTAAGCTTACTACTGTATGTGTAAAAATGTACACAGTGTGCACACACAGATGCATTATTGCCCTGTTCCCAGTATCCCACTGTCAGTGGATTTAGGTTGTGTTTCATACTCAGCATGCAGAGGAAAGCCACAAAGTCCAAGCAGGGAATATACATACCCCTTTATTTGGTTTAACCAAAAATAACAGTGTCAATATTAAAAGAAAAGCAAATAAAGCTATAAATATAACAGACAAACACATTGAGTTCTTTGCTTCACATAAACCCAGTGATAAAAATCTTTACAATGTTGTGGTGTCGTTTGAGTCAGCTTGACGTCTTGGGATATAATGTAAGCAACCATCAAGAAAACCATCTTCAAAATCACTGAACATTCAAAGCGGAACATGCTCTTCAAGTGGCGATGCTGACATACGTCTAAACCCGTGTCTGTTCTGAGAAGAGCCGCCGCCTGTGTGTAGCAAGATGCTCTTTTACATCATCATTACTTAAGCATACAGGATTGAGGATGGGCGCAAAAAAATCAAAGCCATAAATACATGATATCAAAATAACATTCAAGGGACTGGTCCCTGTAGGGAGTCAAATCAAACAAAAGGATGCACAGGAACTAAAGTGAGAAGGGACGCTGCAGGATTCATGGATGAATAAAATGTGAAGTGATAAAATAAGTGATGAATGAGGCCAATGGGTGAATACATACATACAGCAGATAGTGAGTGGCCAATGCATTGTTCCAGCCTGTGTAGAGCTAAGCATGGAGAGACTATTGGGGTAAGCAGCAGAAAGCACTTTCACAGACAGTGAGAAGACACACAGACATACAGAAACAGAAACAGACAAGACATCGCTGGGAAGTGTTTATTTACGCATATTAAAAAAGGTGCAGTGGTGTGACGCTGTATGTTTAGGCGCGGTACAGCAAGATCCTTTCAGCACAGTCCTGGCCAACCAAGGCGGCGTACTGCTGCGCCTCCGTCTCGTCGCTGGAGCCTTTGCGTTTGCGGGAGTAGGCTGCGTAGGGCATGACGGTCCGTCTGTATAGCACCATAGCTCTGCCCAAATCCTTCAGCGCCCGAGCATCTCCTGGACACAAACAGGCACACATGAGAACATAATAAGGACCAGTGTAGACACATCAAGCACAATAAACATTGTCCTCATTTTCCCTCATTCCTTACGAGTTAACCTCTGAGTGACTTGGCAAGGATACACCATTATTCCGAGAAGCTGTTGGAGGAGCAGACGGCATTTTTTTCCCCCACAGCACTAACTCCCCTATGCCCTAAACCTGGAGTCACGGTGGTGCGTGAGCAGGCTAGTTAGTTGGCCTTGTTTACGGGGGCCTTGCTCCCTGCTGGCTTGCCAAGCTCAGCATTTCATCAGGTCCTGTGTCGTACGCTGCCAGCTCCCATTAGACCAGTGAAAACACTGCTAATCTCAAAAGTGTGCGTGTTCAGCAGCTAAGAATGGTCCTCTGGAGAGTCGGATGGAAAAAAAGGGTAAAAAATGATGACCCTCGCTCTGACACTAAAACCGCTGCCTCCAGGAGTGAGTGGTTGAGCCAAGCTGCCCACAGCTGGCGCCAAGAGGACACACAAGGGGTAGCACAGCAGGGAGTATCAACTGAGCCAACCGATCCCAAATACACTGCACATGATGTATGGATGCAAGTGGGTCTCAAAATCCATCGTGAGCACTAATCATCTTCACACTTGAATGAATTGAAGAGTCCTTCATTTGCTGTAATAAGTATCTCATGTCACCCTCTCCCCAATGAATGACATCCCTGCTCTACTCACTCTAATTGCTCTTAAAATGCTTCCATCTCTCTCCTCAGCCCTTTGCTAAGCTCCTTAGCTCCTTTTCTCCGAGAATTCTGCTGTTCCACCAATTGCAAAATGCCTAAGATGTACAATTTGTATCGTGCCTTCTGAAATGCACATCCCCGACACACTCTACACACAGTATGTCATCCAATCAGCCTGTCCCGTCTGGAGCAATCCTGGTCTGGCCAAGCTGAGAGGAAGCAGATGAAAATAAACTTAGGCTAGCTTGCCAGGCCCATGGCGACACATCAGTCAAACAGGAGCGAGTCAGATTTGGTATTAATAGAGCTCAGCGCCACTACCGCTGGGCCCCCCCTCCCTGACAACACCCATGTGGCTCGCAGCTGAGCACCCAGGTGGTACGAGTGATGCGAGTGCACATATTTCTGCCTAATTCCTAAAATATTCGCCATAGTTCTGCCAAATCCCACCTGATCACATAATCAACCGGGAAAACAAGAGGAGAGAGAAACCGCAAGACTATGATGTAATGCCACAAACAAAAGTGTTTTCTCGTGTGCCAGATGTTAAAAGGGATCCCCAGTTTACGAAGCACTCAAAGGCACTCTGGACTGGACCGTGGCTATTTGTGGGCTGGATGTGATCAGAAACTTGTTAAAAGCAATATGACTCAACCAACTTTGCTGCTGTTAAAATGTTACAGGCCTTAAGTATCGTTGTGGTAGACAATGACTAAATCAGGACAGCAGCACCGAAGGAACATTTTGAGATCCCACCAGTGGGACACACCAAAGAAAGAATTCAAACAGTCATGTGGGTTTAGGTAGATATACTGTACAGTAAGTGAATGTCCCAACTATTCATGTACCACTATGGAATCTAACTTGCACAGGCACTTTTGTACCTGAAAAGCAAGCCAGAGGAAAAAAAGAGAGCTGGCTATAAACATAAAGCCCTGAGGCTCCTTAGCTCTCACACCCCCTCATCTCTATAGAGATATTTTCATATTTCAACTTCCTTTTTTTTTCATTTTCAAACCACACTGTGGTTTCATGTTTTATTTATTAGCCTCATTTCCCTGCTCAGTAATGCCCTAACCACTGTGTCTTTCCCCTTGTCTAAAAAAGAAAAAACTGCTGAGTCACATAATTGAAGAAGATACAAACTTTTAAATGAAGAAAATCAGCAGTATGTTAAGTCTCGCCATGTGGGGGAATGGGTTTTAAAAGATGCAAACATGTTATGTAACTTCCACATGCCCATAACTTTGGTCCATGAAAAATTGATGCGTCCTGATGGGATGAAAGTGAAAATATTTAAACGTTCGATGCTTCCTTAATAACTTAAACTGCCTTCAGTCTCTCTGAGCACCATGTGCCTCCTCATGTTCTTTATCAGTGTGACAGCCCACTTACACAACAGTTATGCAAAGTTACACTTTGTCCACTCAAATGTGTGACACTGGTCTGAAGCACCACTGTCCCCTTGTGAAGATATTAAGTAGTGAACATTTTTAGCAGCACGCAGCTTTAAGATGGTCTATTAACCTCAACAGTAATACTGAGCAGAGGTCCTGTCTCTCTCTCTCTCTCTCTTACTCAAGGCAATCCAAACATCCGCTGCTCACATAAACAACTTTCATTTCTCCTTCACTCACTCCGTCCTCCATCAATGCCCCCCCCCCTCCTCATTTTGAGTAGCTCCAGACCCTGTTCCCGCCAGGCCCACCGGACGTTCAGTGACACGCCGCTCTGAGGTCACAGCTCCTCGAGGTCAGGGTTCAAGGGTCGGGGGGAAGAGGAGTGCTGAGGGTCGGTCAGGGAGTGAGAGGGTCAGAGCCGAGGCTAGGGGCCTTGACACCTCGCCACGCTCCTCTCTCTCTTCCCATCCATCTCAAACTTTCAGAGCACTTGCTTAACACCAGACGCTGGTCAAAGGCAGGCCATTGGGTTATGACCACTTCCTATGACCCAATGTTGCAAATCCAAAATAGGGCTTACGTTTGAAAAGAAAAAGGCCAAAACGGTGGTGTAATAAGAAGACTGCTCTTTGACCGGAAGACCTGGGTTCAAGCTCCTGTGTTAGCACGCATCCGTCCAGCTGAAAGCGAGACCCTAAGTCTCTGTAGCTGACAATGAATTTTGACCTCCACAGTAAAGAAAGCAACAAGAGAATCCTCCTGGATTATAAAGGATATTATCAATATTATTGTTTTTAAAGGTTCTTCCACAGCAGTAACAGTGCAGCAGATTCGGAAAAAAAACAACTACCTCCTGCATTATAACAGAGAGAAGAGCGATATCTGTCACCCTCCACTCTGAAAGGGAACATCAGCACAAGTCAGGCTAAGGAGCAGAAAGCCTGCTGAAGAGCAGAGCAAAGTGGCTCTGACAGTGAGACAAGATATGAAAGCATATACTGTAAAAGCTAGAAATATAGTGGAGACGGCAGGGGGGCTGGGTGGGTGCTGTCAGGCCAGCACTGTCTCCCCCACCTAATGTTTTGGCTTCACTTTGCATGGCTGAAAGCACAGATACTGTAGATCTCAGAGTCAATCAGCTTGATGAGAAGGGAAAGTGTGTATTCAGATGAGACATTAAAGAGAGACCAACAGAATGAGAATATTCTACTTTAGATATTTTAATAAATGCAACTTAGTATAGTGTGTGTATGCAATACAACACATCTGTGTTGAAGCCTGCTGGACGCACTCAAGGTCCAGCGGTTGACTACTTGTGTCACACATTTTTGCAAGTGTTTATCCTGCTGAGCGGACAATGCCCCTACTTCTTTCACTGTCAAGCAAACACTGATTATGAGCGTGTGAGAGATAGTACATATGTGCTGTGTAGAACGTTGTGTGTCTATGTGTGTGTGTGTGTGCATTATGTATGTACATTTGTGAGAGGCCACAACGAGGCCCTCAGGCCCTCAATGTGTCAGCAACAGGCATGTAATCAATGTGAGCCTGCTTTGGACAGAGTTGTGTAAACTTTAGATTAGCTGTCTTTACACACCTCATTAGGACAGCTCTGTAACCCGGTCACGCTTACAATCTGAACGCACACCCAGCACCCCAATTCTCATTCACCCCCGGGTGAGGCTTGGAGCTCGAAGCAGGGCCTTACAACAAGCCTGAGTTGGAATAATGGGGATTTTGCTGGCAGTTTTGGTGAAGACTGAAATTTTTGTTCCCAGATCAGGTTCTCACTTTAAAGAATGGAAAGTTGTATTGTCTTATTTCATGGAAGCATAGCGAGCAATCAGGCCGGAGTACAAAATGTCATAATCACAGCACACCACAACAGCTACACAAATGGGACTGCAATAGGTAGTTACTTCCTAAAAGATACATAGGAGATTCCCAAACCATTACATACAGTCAGGACTTCCCCAGGACTTCAAAACAGATTCCAACATGTCTTTATTTAGGCCACAAACAAGCCACACACTGCCAATTAGGACTGGGCCACAGGCCTCAACAGTGTGCCATGCTGCTAACCTGATGACACAGGGCAGGCTGACTGACCACCGGGTGTATTTCCGGAGAAGACAGAAACCTCCACACCACCACTAGCCTGGCACCCCACAGCTTGGCAACAGACCCGAGAGCTTACCATCAAGACAGCTAGCACTGAAATGTAATGACACTGCGTTTGGACAGCTAGGCCTGAAATAATGTCCCGACCCGTCCAAGATCAACAGTCCGCGCTGGAATGGAGGCACCGCAAGAGCCACAGACACACAAACATACTCCGGCCACAGTGAAAATCGCTAACTCTGAGTCCGCCACTTTGCCCTCAGTAATTTGTGCCTACTCAGGGGTTAGTGGTATGATTGACAAGAAAAGGTCAGACCTACCACTGGCTAAGTTGTTAATGGCAACGTTGTAAATGACCAGCCTACTGATGGTCTTTTAATGCCCTTATTTCTCCTGGGTGTGGTGCTTTAACCACCACTTGAGTCAACAACAAAAACTAGCCAGGAAATTTTTAAAGATTGTAGAATCCTTATTTCCTTCAGACATGTGTTAAGATTTCCATTATTTATAGATGGTGCGCTCGATGCCTACAAACCTTACCTCATCACACAATCTGACCCCTGAAATAGGGGACAGGGAAAAGCATCTGCACCAGAGAACGTTCTTTGAAGTTCATCATTTGTGTTGGTTTTTACCTCTCTGCATGGCACAAAGTCCAAGTATGACCTCACTACAACAAACTCTTAAGCTGTCTCTCCACATTCGCATATTCCCTCTTTCCTCCTCCACCTCCCTGTCAATCTATCTCTCATTTTATTATACTTCTCTCTCTTCTAGTGCCAGCATACAGCCACCAGCCTCCCTCCCTTTCTCTTTCCATCTCTATAAAATCATTTTTTATCACATGTCCCCCCTCTCTCCCTCCATCTATTCTTCTGTTACTCCCTCTCTTACCCTCCATCTATCAGTCCCAGTCTACTTGACAATCAAATTCGTGTCCTCTCACATCTAATCACATCTATTAGTGGCTCTTTCCTGTTTGGTGTCTGTTTGGTGATGCAGATTAATGGGGAAGAGTAAACAGAAGATGGCTGTCCCCTGTACACTCAACCACTCAGGTTACAAGCACTTGCAATAACTACAGCATGTGTATGCATGTACGTATGTTTAAACTCATGCACACTCACACTAACAACCTCCAGTCATCTCCTATAATAATTCCTATGATCCAGTATCCGTACAGTAAACCTTATTTTACCTTTTCATACTGAAGACTGCGTCATTCTAAATGAGGTGCGAGTCTTTCTGCTCAGCATGCAGAGCCATATGATGCAAACAATTTCAGTTTGGTTTATGTGGGAGCTGTAAGAATTTTACCGCATGTTCACCTAAAACCACCTAGAGCACAAAAATGCAGAATCAACACAGGAGAGTGAGCAGAGAGAGATTTAAGAAATGGGTGGACAGAAACTGCATCAGTCTCTCTGGCTGCGCACCTATGCAGAAAATCATTCAAAACTCTACTTTCAAAACTTTCAAACTCACTTACACTCTATTTAACACTCTCCCCGGCCCCCATCTCTCACTCCGCCAGTCCAAGCAATGGGCGTCTGCCAGTCTACCTTCCGCATGTGGTTTATTATTGCTGATATCACTATTCATCTAATGGCAACATGGTCCTTCCATAATGACAGCACTGGCTCTGCTCTGACCATGCTGAAGGATCACGGGGAGAGAAGGCTGTGTGATCAGAGCTGCTGGCCCTCCGTTTACCCCCGTTCAGTGACTGCATGGTGCCTTGGAGCAAGCCCACAGTTTTCAATACACCATCAAAGAGAAACCGGATCAGATGTTAACACAAGGTTCATGGGTTCGTCCAAAACAGCGTTTACAAAGAACTGGAGGATCCAAGACCAAGCTCACCGTGGCAGGTCGGTATGGTAGTAATGTTAGAAATATCTGCAACTGTATGGGATAAATGCAGAAAAATGCTGTTTCTTCTAGTTTCAGATATCAAATGCGTTGAATGAATAATGAACAGTAGAGTGGAGTGTTGGATTGTACCTGCATCAGGATCCTGGTTGAAACGAGCATAGCGGGAGTTCTCCAGCTGGGGTACGCATCGCTCGATTGGTACCCAGACAAAGGTTTCTGGGCACAGGAGGTCTGAAGGCCGGTACTGCCCCTGGGGAATCAAAAAGGGACAGAGAGAGAGGGTTACACCTCCTGCTAAAACAATTTATTATTGTTTAATCAATCAACAGAAAATGTCAGCAATCTTGAGAATTGATTTGTTATTTAAGTATTTTATCAAGGAAAAATGCCAAACATTTATTATTATGGCTTCTTGCCATTTTCTTGTATATTGTCATAAATTCTAAATCTTAAGGTTTTTATCTTTTGTCCGACATTAAAAAAAATTGAAGACATCTTTTTTCTGACACTTTACAGACCAATTCATTACTGACAGATAAATCGATAATGAAAATAATCATTTGTTGCAACCCTTGGAACACCATTTTCACACTACACTAGTGACCCTTTAGGGTTAAAGGTTTGACAAGTTGTAAACTGACCCAGGGTCTAAGACCTGGATCCAACTCTGCTCTGTTAAAGTTCTTTGTCTGTGTCAGGAGTGTTATGTTGTCTGCAATGCTGAGCAGGAAACGTAAACACACCAGCATATTGTAATGTGTGCTTGTGAAATGGGTACAAGTCTGTATTTGACCTAACATTTTGGATAGAAAGTAAACCAAGCTGAACAAAAACAGCTGCAGGGCAAAGAAAAAAAAATGAGCCAGGGGTTGAATGAACAGAAAGGAGGAGAAAGAGACTCCATTATCAGAGACCTGTGTTCTATCACATGGCTCCAAACAAACACAAACTGCCGAGATAGCTGTGTAAACAAGCAGGCGCCTGCAACAGGCCCGCTTGCACCGTCTCAACACACACAATAATATTTATAGTTTTTGAGACGTTAAACTGTAGGACAAAGACTCCACCGTTTCATGAACACAGTTTTTATACACAACAGGGGTCAAAAAGTGCTGGATGCTTAAACTTAGGACAAAAAGAAAAAAACACAGATGTCCTTACCAGCTCAAAATAAGCAAGACAAAGGAAATACCATCCCTGGAAAATGCTGTTGCTATACAGGCGCTCTGACCACGACCCATCTGTCAGTGGGCCTATATGGAAAATATGCAGCCTGTTTTTACATGCAGGGTAGGATGCCATGAGAATGAACTAGGCTGCTTTACAGCTTTGAAAAATGAAAAACAGAAGAATCTGTGGGATATGCTCATAGTCAGAATTTTCCCTCATCTGCAGCCACCCTTTGTTCTGCCCCACAATTAGGTAAAAAGGGGCACAGGAGAAAGGCCAAAATGTATCAGTAAATTCATACAGTGTACAAGCCAAGACTAAGGGGAAAACGCAAGTCAGAGTGAAGCAAAAGACACTAACATGCTTTAAGTGCCTCTGCTAACAGATGGATGGTGGCGGAATGCTATGCATCTGTAGCTGCAATGGACACACACATTGATCGGATGCTCTCCGTGTCCCAACAACCTACAGCCTTCTCCAACTGTCAGCACAGTCAGCATGACACTCTCACACTCTGCCTCACCTCTATAGCCTCCGTCAACACCGCGGTGGGACATACCTCTATATGCAGAACACACACACCTGCTCAGCAGTAGAAACACAGTGAGACACACATACCTCTTGCTATAGACCCTGACATTGCACCTCAACTCAACCTGGATGCGTAGAGAGAGGGTGGAAGGGAGAAAAAGAGCAGAAATAGAGGCATGGACGGAGTAGCTGGCCTTTAAAAGAGAAAGAGTGAGAGAGAGAGAGAGAGAGAGAGAGAGAGAGAGAGAGAGAGAGAGAGGAAGAATGGAAACATGCAAGGACAGACCTCTGGATAAGCTATTATTCCATGAAGAAAAGCAGTTGTGTTTTTGTGTGTTTGTACTTTGTATCAGTGTGTATTTGCTTCTACAGTCCGAAATGATATATCCAGTCCTTTGCCGTAAAGTTTCAACAGAAAGACAGGCCTATCTAACCAAAATGAGAGACAGTCTGGTCGTGGCACAGGCACAATTCCTCAATTCTCCCCCTGAAAAGAGAAAAGGATGAAGAGAGGGATGGAGGAGTATGAGAGGACACAGCTATTAGTGGTCTGGACAAAGGAGAGAGAAAAGAAGAAAGAAGAGGGAAAAGAAAAGCTTGGTTTGCCACAACCTATCTGTCAGCTTCTTTTCTTTATTGGATTGAAAGTGAAGACTGAGCTCACCACTGACTTTCTTTATCTTCCCTCTTATTTTTTCCTTCCCCAGGTTGGCTCTGAAGGCCCTGTAATTCACAGCTACCCCTGCAGCTTCCTTGGCTCATATTCAACCCAGCGTTTTCTGCTTTTACGTCAGCTTGCGCACAATATCCATCTCTTTATCTATCAGTTACTTCTACCAGCAGAGAACGGAGTGACGGGTTTCCTGAAACTTATCCTTGAGAGAGAAGACTGATGTGCAGAGTGTTAGCTCAGCAAGTGGCGTAAAGAGGCCACAGGAAGTGATAGTGACTCCATGTGAATGGCCAGAAAGCTATATGATGAGATTTTTTTGTGTCCTCTCAGCTACCCGGCGGCTCGACAGATAACCAGGATGAAGCTTTCCAGACGAAGAACATCTTTTTGGTTTGGTCCTCCTCTCTTCAGTGGCTCAGTTCCTCCCTTTCTAAGTGCTCAAAGCCTCCCACACAAACCAATCCGTCACCATCCCTCCATCCTTCCCTCCTTTCTGCGCTCGCATGCTCAGACGGATATGGAGGCGATGCCGATGACTGACAGCCTCTGAAAGGCTCGTTTAGAGAGGCAGAAAGAGAGATGGAGGATGAAAAAACAAGTGGAGAAAGAAGGAAACATGTACAAACTTCAGGAGATAGACTTGGCCGCCATCTGAAGTGTGAGAAATGAGAGGGAGATAGGAGGGAGACGGGGAGGGACGAGAGAAAATTAGGTGCAGATGAGTAAAGGGATGGTATTTAACGTCACTGAGACATGGACTGAGGCGAGCTGATGGAAGTGATAGGAGCAGTTTGAGTGCCAGGGCAGAGGGGCCCAGCACTGAGCGAGGATGTTGGAAGACGGGGATGAAGAGGAAGGGCTTGGAAAGAGACAGAAAAGGGGGAAGAGCTAAGTAGACACAGGGTGAGATGTAGACGAGAGAAAAAAGAGACAGATGAGAGGAGAAATAAATTCAATCGTAGCCACATAAAAGGGGGAGAAACTTAATAAAATGGAAACTGTACATTTACAAGTGAGAGAATGCACTCAGACATTTAAATCTATTGTTTTTCTGCATGTTTGTTAATTAATGTGCAGAGGTCACTGTTTATAGGAAAGCAATCTTCCTCAGTGCAGGTTTCCCAATGAACTGAACTTTAACAAGACAGAGGGGAAAATTACTCATTTGAATAACAAGCTGCCCGAGTGTAAACAATTACACAACCTCAATCATCAGAAGTAAATAAACACATATCTCCACTGGGCTTGACATGTACTTACACAATACTTTGCAGATCTATTATCACTCTGAGCCCCTCGGTGACACAGCATCGCTCATTCTTTTCAGGCCACACAGACTTTGCGCACGTACAGATAGCAGAGGCCCTGCTGTCAGAGCGAAATTTATTACCAACTCGACGACTCAAACACATAACTGTCACCTTGTTCCTCTCCTCCATTGTGCGCCCTTTCCACAAATTTCTGTCTTGTTTTCTCAAACACCTCAAGATAGGGAGCGATGCCCCAGGCCCATACCTATGATTTATATGAAAAGCAATTAATCAGACACATAAATCGAGCGCTTCACTGCAGCCAAGGAATCCTCATGAAAACCTACACCTCTTTTGCCTTCTGCTTCTTTTCTTCTTCCCTGCCCGACTATGAGTTTGGTATGTGTCGAGCTGAGACAGCTTTCATCAACCGAGAGGCCTTTCACGTCTCCAGGTTGTCCAAAATGGTCGATAAGTAAAAACACCAATTCAAATGAAATTCAAATTCATATTCAGTACCAGTTAAATAGTTTATTAAAACTTTCATATTTTTTTCTCTCTGGGGTGAAAGAAGCGATATGTTTTATGCTGCCGGCAACAACAAAATGGATTTGTGCAGAGCAAACAGGATTTGCTGCGCCTCTGTTTTATAGAATTGTAAATTGAATATCTTCAGGTTTTGGACCATTGCTTAGACAAAGAAAGGGCTTTTAAGCCTTCTTGGGCTTTAGGAAATTGTGTTGAGCATTTTCACTATATTCTGACATTATATACACCAAGCAATTAATCAATAAATTGATTCTTACACTTTGTTCTTACGTTGCTTTTGTGTATATAACTTTTATTATTACTCCCAATATTATAAAATGCTAATACAAGGGAGATCAAAGATACTATCACATCTTGCATTAGAGTGAGACTTTTTGAGGATGAGGTCACTCATTGTTTCACAGTCACACAGCAGTGTCATGGCTCAAAGTGATCCTCTTTCAGGCTCGGTGGAGGAAAGACCAGGAGGTGGACTTGGTGTCCTAGTGAGAGGGTTTCCCTGCCTCCATCTGCATTACTTTACACCGCATCTGCTGCTGATTTCCTGCTCATATCGCCAGTTGAGTTTTCACCCACCCTACCCCTAGCTGAGGTGTCCCTTTACGTGTCTGTGCACAAGTCAGGCACTGTGCAGAACGTCTGAATGCAGTCTCAATGAGTCTATTCTTGTTAACAGTATCAGCACAGCTCAAATCTCTACAGGAAAGAGCATTAAGTTATACAGTAATCTGCTGGTCCACTGAACACCTACTTCAGTATGAGACAGAGCGGCTCCAAGAGTGTGATGTAAGGCTGGTCGCAGAGTAGATGAGGTCACTAATGTTAGACCTTGCTCTGTTTGTCTCTAGCAAAAGATATATTATCCAAAAATAACATGCAATACAAAAAGGAGCCTGTTTTATAATATGAAAGGTTGAGCATGAACACAATAGTGAATGGGATATTATGTCAGGATTACACATTTGTGCAGAACACTCAGCAGAACATGGACATTTGACCCAAACAGACAAATACGGTCACCATGTCACATTTGTGCTCTCTTCGCAGCATGTTATTCAGCTGGTTGTCACCCAGGACAAGCCTGAACTCGGAGGGTATACAAAGAGGCTTAGTGTGACCCAGAGCCGAGCAGACCTAACCTAGGCTGGCCCGGGCCAGCACTCTGACCCAGGGTCACATTCAGCCAATCTTAGTCAAAAACCAATAAACACAGGCCCTGATCCCTACATCCGTACTCTCACTCAAACATATAGATCTCACAATACACCCCCTCTATCGTCCCAAGACTGTTGAAACACATACATTCTGCCCAGACAAGGGGGCATGGCCAGTGGGCCTCTAGCTGCTGATGGACACCCGTAAACAGTACAGCTCACACAAACACACATGCAGCTAGACAAATAACGCCAAAAAACGAGCGGGCTGGAGGGAGGGACAGCACCAATGAAAGACATGTCCAAACAAGCCGTGTCTCAGAATAGTGGTCCACACAGACGCACTTTCACCACAGTCTGTGACAATATGTACATATAGATTTGTGTGTGTGTGTGTTGAGGTCTGTGTGTGAGTGCCCTGAACATGTCTGGGGTCTGCGTTTGGGGAGATTTACGCTAACTGCCGCTGTTTAAACACTCGGGGCCCACCAAGGCCTTTTCACCCTACTCAACACATTACCACAGGACGACCTTCAAATAAAGCATCCAGGCTGGTAAGTCTCCCCCCTTGGGCCCCTCGACAACCCCCACAATCCCCTCCACCCACCCCACTCTGTCCCAGCACTCCCTCGCCTGGCTATGCGTCACGGCTCCACGGATGACAGGTTAATGAGGAGAAAATATTTTTACAGGATCGCATTTCGACGGAGCCCTGAGAACCAATGGCAGCGCTTTTATGGGCATCAGCTCACAGACTGGGCACTTTTATCTCTTTATCTCCTCTGGTCTTTATGGGCAGGCGAGCTGTTACGCCTGTCTGACACAGACCACAGCTTACTGACTTGCAGTCAGAGCCGCAGCCCCTAATCTCGGTCTTAAAACCCCACCTCAAACTTCTAACTGCAAGACCAAACCCAAGGCCCTCCACCCACACTCTGAATAAATGTCTAACTGCATTTACGAGGCAAGCTCATTCTGTCCAGTAGTGCTTATCAAAGATCTGAATGCATCCCCTCGCCAAAAAGAAACCAGGCGTTTCAGACAAAGTGGCGCAGCTGCAGCAGGTTTGAAAATAAATAGTGGTGAAGTTAATGGCAAGGCAAACACCTTAGGCTGGCAGCTAGAGGGCTCTGGATCTGCTCAGTATGACACCATCTCCAAACTCTCATTTTCACCCTTGTGACCTTCACATCTTCCCCTCGCTCCTACCCTCCTGCCACCCGTACCCCCCC
>NTHP01000233.1:338545-355407 GCA_003416845.1 Oplegnathus fasciatus
CCCCCCCAAACTCCGTCCTTCCACACACAGTAAGACTGAATCGTCTGACCTGACCTCTTGAACTCTGCTCCCTCAGACCCTCACCCTGTCAGCGCTCCTCGTAGGGGGTGCCAAGCAGTGGCTGCCCCCTGACCGTGCTGTAGCCTGTTGATGATTTGTTAAAAACACAACCGTGGCAAGACACGAGGCAAAAAAAAAAGATGATGAAGCATAAAAGAGAAGAGAAATTATCAAAAACTTTAAACAAATGTTTCTGCTGAGAGGTGCGCTGTTGGTGGTCTCCTGTCGAGCTAAATCAAACAAAACTGTTTCTGTCAGAAAGGCTCCAATTTAAGACAGGGGGGAGGGGAGAGAGTTGGAAGGCAGCAAAAGGGGGTATGCTTTCGCTTATAAATTTCACAGAGAGGGCGAAAATGGGCCTGGTTGGGTTTGATCTTATTTTGATGGGCAACGGTTTTCTAACATGATGATTGTTGGACAGTAATGCAACTGGCATAATAGAAAAATACCTTCTAAAAACCGAATGAATATTGCTTCATCTAAGGAAAAGACCAGAGAGCAAAAACACAGAGAGCGCTAAAGAAATAAAACTATTACAGTAAACACATGAGAAAAGTTTCAACATGGAACAATGTACTCACCACAGTAACTTTATAGCACCTCTATCTGAGCCGTCCTGCTTTGTGCATTTTAGCATGCAGATTTGACAAATGGAGAGACGCTGCAAAAATATCACCCCTGCCTGCTCGCCCAGTAATAACATTAGACTAAATGAACAAAATGTGATGCCGTGTTTTATCTCTGAATGAAATCGGTTGAAAGTTCAGTTCAGTCTGATCTCTTCTCTCTCTATCAATCTTTCATCCCAGCCAGCATGGTGGCTGGTTTCTTAAAACAGTTGCTGAAAGAAGAACGGAAACAAAAAGAGGGACAGAAAGAGAAAAAGGTATGGCTGTACTGTGCCTGGACCTGCAGGACCTGTGAAGCGTAAACCCACATTTCTACGCAAACATGGCTGCTCACTGTAAACCTTTTCAATGCAACCCATCAAAATCTAGGGTTATTAAAGTTTACGCCAAGAGCAAAACATAAACAAAAATACATCAGAAAGGAATGCCCTCATGAACATATCTTTTTTTTTTTTTTTCAAAAAGCTGCATGGTACACGGGGATGGGGGGCCTCTGTCGGAAACACCCACCTCTAGATGCCTCAAACTCGCTCAGAGTCACTCTTAATCTGCCCAGATGTACAAGTGACACACAGAATGTGAGGTCACACACATACACATAACATACTGTCTGAATGGGCCCCTTGAGTGAAAATAACATGCACGCAGAGTCCTGATAGCTGTGGCTCGGAGCCTTTTAGCATGTCGTAACCTGCAACTGCGTACCTGCAGAGGAGACGGCCTGTTTGAGGGGGAGATTCATTACATTCATACACTGCTGGTTATTGATGGCACTGCAATGATTCAGAAAGTTAGTTAGTTTTTTTCTTTTTGGGCCAACTATTCAGGGTTTGATTTGATCGGACTGAAATTAAATCAGTGATAAAAGGAATGGAGGGTTTGGGAGACCTTTAGCATCGATCGCTATTCGACTTTAAAAAACATCCCTGTGTGCAGGTGTGCACTTGTGTGTCCTGACAAAATGAGGTCCGATGTACATGCCTGAGCTGGGAGGCACTTTGTCATGTCTAATTGATGTCATGAGAACTAAGCTCATGCAGCAGGTGACAGAAAAGCCTGCAGGCACACACTGATTAAGGGAAACATTAACATAGCAGCAACCGACTGAAACCAACATCAAATTCTTTCATCAGTCGTATTCTAACATACTCTTTCCACACAGTGGCTGACACCTGGATGGATTCATTTCAGGTCCACTGAATTCAAAAGCTTTGGCCATGTGGAAAACTGCTGGCTGTTGCTAGAGAACTGACCGGCTCTCTGACAGTGTTTGTTGTTTGTGGGCGAGGAGTAGTTGGGTTGAAAGGGAACGGAGGTGCAGCTGCCGCGAAAGGGCTCTTTAAAAGTCAGTGAAGTACCGCCGGGAAACGAATAATCCTTTTCATCTTGCCTCCTTTTCTCATTTGGCACACATTTTGTCACTCCTTTTTTTTTTCTCTCCATCTGTCCTCTTCCTCCTCCTTTCACTCATTTTGCTCACTCCTCCTTTCTTCCTCTCTGTGGAAAATTTAATGGTTTCCTGGGCTCAGAGTGAGACATTCTTTCACTGTGAACAATAATAACAAGAGTAAGAGCCACTTCATGTAACTCTCTCACTCCCTCACCAACCGGGTACAACTCGGTATTCTGTCTGTGTGTGTGTGTGTATTCTGTAAGTGTGTGTGTGTGTGTGTGTGTGTATGTGCATGCATGCCACACTTGAAAAGTGCTTGATCTGTTAAGACCAGGTACTGCAGATCGGTAAAGCCAAGTGGGTGACCGCCTCGTTTGTTATCATCAAAGTCTGCTTATTCAGTACTTTAAAAATAACCGACACGGGCAAGTGCTCACACATACACACACCTCTACAAAGAAATGGAAAATCTCTACAACATGGCATGGATCTTTTACTCCTTGTTCGGTCCAAAATAAAAAGTGGAAATGTATCAAATGAAACCTAATGAAACTCTGAGTACATTTTGCGAGCTGCTGAAGCTGGATGGTGGAGTTATTGGAGGACAAGGGAATAAAGTATGGTGAGTTGAAGTGCAGGGTAAGGCACTTGTTTGTGGTTTTGACAAGTTAATGTAGATCAAGTCAAGAGTTGAACCCCAGGTACTATAAGAAAGTGTATAACCTATGGCTGCGTCTAGATATAAGCCTATTGCAAAAAGTCTTGATGGTGCCAGAATTTTACAGAGAATGCAATGGCAGGTTTTTTGTAAGGAAGCCCCAAGAAATGTGTGCGAACTCTTGTCACCAGGCGTACTCTGAAGGCTGCAGTACTTACATGTACAGTTTAAGTGTTTGTTCACATTTGACCACAATCCATCCAAACAAGCTACAAATATGCTGTATGACATTCCAAGCCAATATCAACAAGCCAGAGAATTTCGCTCTCTACGCTATTAAGTCTCTGTTACTCTGTCTCAAGTCACGACAGCAGTTAATTCAGATGACTTTTAGCTGCACATGAGAGGCAATGTGGAAAAAAAGAAGAGTGGCAGAAGGGCCAAGACCTTTGGTCTCATTTAGCCTCCAACAGCTTCACCTTCTGCTCTCTACAGCTCAACAACAGAGGTCCAGGGAGGGCCAAAAGGACCAGGGACGGGAGCCAGGGGCAGGATGTCACGTCTAACCCTGAACCCACCAGCCAAACCAACAAGGCTCTGTGGGACACTCCGTCCCAGCTCTGAGAACAAAGGAGAGGGTCTGACACTGGCCAGGCAGCCCCCTGTTCCTGGCTGGACTCCAAGTCTTCTAGGACCCTTTAAGACTGCTCTACAGGACCATGTCCAGGCTTTGGCACAACCCATCACACATGGAGCTGTTCCCCTGGGCATACAGAGATGTGACCTGGCAGAAAGGAACTTTCCTCCAACTCAGAACTCAAGAATACTCCAAAATGGAAACACATTTAAGAGTCAGTCCACTCTGCGACTGTAGCCTTACACAGCCAAATCCTTCACACACACGCAGCAGGAGGATATGAGGGGACAGGACAAAAGAACAGCTCAGGTAGAGGCTTAAGAAAGTCTTACCTTACCACTAGTTTTTAAAACTCTCCAGTATGTCTATGAACACTATACAGAGACGCCATAAAAAGCCTTTCACAATGCTGCCGGAGTCAATTACATAAACAATGCAATTCTATTGCTCCTTGGGGAATGAGAGTACTGTATGAACAATCGTGTGAAATTCCACTGAGAGAAACTGGTTTTACATTATTTTAAGTATTCCTCACTATGCTGAGTTGAGTAAGGTTTTCACTGAAATTCAGGCCATGTTCGGCACATTAATGTAGATCACAGAATCACAGTTCTCGAGCTGAGTTTATCTTGCACACATAGCGTTTTCAGAACGTTCTCTAAAACGTCGCTGTCCAAATTGAAATTACAAAACAGTAAATATCAAAATTTCTTTCTTTTTGCTCAGTTTTTAAGTTGTTGGTAAACAACAATGCTGACTGTTATCACCATCTGGGGAGGATAGTGGCATTAATGACAACAATAGACAATTTGAAAAGCGTGGCTGGATCCTCCACACCCTCACTGACCACACACACACACACAAGTATAATGAACTGATTTGATTGAGGGTGATAAATGCTACAGGCTGCCATACTGAGCCCCCTAATCAAATCGTTATTTCTTAGTCAAGCAGTTACTGACAGCAGAAACACAAAAATACATTGATGACAACACCTGTATTAGGCAATTGATAGCATTAAAACACAAAATAGCGAGTTAGAGGTGAAGGAGAGTTAGCCCTTCAATGATTTTGCTGAATGGGGTACGTCTGCAGTGTTTGTGAAGGATTTACAAGCTGACAATCATACATCAGCCCTTTTGATATCTTCTTTATATTATTTGAGGACTTTCATATTTATCCAGATTTCCAAAAAGCTCAGATTTTGGGTGTGAAAAGCACCACCTTAGCATGCACAGAAGGCCCAAATGGAGGGACAAAATGTATTTTTAAATGTATCCACATTAGTGTGAACATGATCTCAGAAAGTGATGGGTACAGAGAGTTCTCTGAAGAAGTGGCAAGGGGAATGGAGGGGGTAGGTGGATAAAATGGAGAGAGGGAGTGGTGTTCAAGGCGTTTGAGTGGTGTCCAGCAGGGTTCAAGTGCTGGTGTTTTGGTCCTTAAAGAGGCAAGCAGCAGGACTGAGATCCAGAAACCAGTAAACCTCCAACACAATAACAATGGAGTTTAGGGGCTCCCCATCTTAGCGACTTGAACAATTCCACAGTATGTCTGTGCATTAATGAACTACTTGGGCTCATATGCAAATCAGACAATGGAGTGAGACACTGCATGAGCTGAGAGTGTGTTTGAGCGCGGGTGTGTTTCTGTGGGAGTGTGAGAGCCCAAAGGTGGGAACTGGGCAACCTTCTCACCCTTGTTCTGTGTTCCTCCCCAAGGGTAAAATAGGAAGAAGTGGGGAGGTTGAGAACAAGACACTGCAATGGCAAACACACAAGAACAGTTATGGGGGTTGGGGGAGTAAATACCACTGCAGGGGGGGGTTGGTGCTGTGGTAACAGCGCTCTCAGACAAACAGCGTGATCAAGATTCAACACACAGACACATAAACAGAGCAAACACACTCACATGCATTCCATACACAGACTCCCAAACTGAGAAAATGGGCAAAGCATTATGCAAACCCCAAAACAAGATGTAAATGGATAAAAAGATGTGGCACTTTGCCATAATCCCCAACAAGACATCAGTCTCCCATGGACAAGAACAAGGTCTGGGAACATCTGAATGAAATGACAGAGAAATAGAGGAATTAGTAGATGAATGAGAGAAAAAAGGGATGAATGGTAAATCTTGGCCAAACTAATGGACTTGCAAAGGCTGCTTTATTTCACCGTCCTCCTGAAGCTATAGATCTTGTGGCGTTTGGTGTGAATGTGAGCGTGTTTGTGAGTGGTGGCTCCTGCGTGCATGCGCGTGCATATACATTATGCATTTGTGTAAGTTTCCCCAGTAAATCAACTGCACTGGTGTAAAAATATGCATATATCTGTGAATGTGTGCCACACACTTCTCACTGCTGAGTTACAATAACCAGTATGACCTTTCTCTCAACCTTTAATGTCTTCAGCAGCCTCATCCTCTCTTCCTTGCCTGTACCTCCCCTCTCTTACTTTCTTTTCCTCTCACGCTCTGTCAATGTCTGTACTGGTATTCACTCCATCAAAATTACTTCAATTTCAGTTTTTATGCCTCTTAATTTGAGGTTTACTGCGTATGAATCAGCTGTTTAGGTTTAATTACTTTCCCATGTGCATTTGACTATATAATGCATCTGCATGTTCATGTTATCTTGATAGCGATAAAGGATCTCTGACAGGGTATCCCTGATCTACTTTTGGATTGTTACAAACAATTTATCTTTAAGGTGAAGCATCTATCCATAGCCCACTGCTGCACCATTTCATTGACAATTTCCTCCTAAAAAGTATACTTGATACGTGTTACTAAGCTGGACAGCAAAATTCCAAACTGTAACACAAGAAAAATTAAAGCAGGTGCCAGGATTCATGTGGAAAAGAAAGCGAAAAGCACATAGGTAGGCCCCTGTTGAGGCCTTTGCACCTATAATAACAAAAGTAGAAGAGGAAAAAGAGGGGGGCTGGTCTTCCTCTTCGTTTATAAGCAGGCAGTTGGGACATTTAATGTCTCTCAGGAAGATAGAAACCTACATTATGCAAAAGTAATCAGAGGAGCAAACCACTTTGGTCACAGGCCTGAGAGGCGAGGGAGGGGATAAACGGAGAGAGGGAGAGATATGTAAATAGTGTGGGAGAGGGATCAACACATTTCTTGAAATTAACATTACCATATCATCCTGATGTGCCTATAAAACAGTTTAACTTTACTGCTTTACTGTCTGTCCTCCACACATGGTGACGGTACAGCACAGGACAGATATCTTGACCATCTCTCATGCACAGAGAGATGTTGTGGAAGTGAGGTTCAGTGTGAAACATTAAAACACCAAACAGATAGAGCAGGAACATTTGTCTCTGGCGAAATGGGCTTGCACATCAAAATGTTAGTCGTATATCATTGTGGCATTTTGGGGAGCAGGGCAAACACTCCCACTTTAAGTGAAATATTACAAACAAAGCGAGGAATCACAACATCATTGAGCTTAATTCTGTACATCCATTAAAACTTGTTATCATTAACAGTAAATTAAAACTTTAATACAGAGAAGAGGAACACAGATTTAGCAGCGCTGCCGTCAGGTTATTTACGGAACAAGACAGCAGAGGTAAAGGCAAGGGCCAGCAGTGTATTACATGATAGCAAAAGTTTGCATGGTGTATGTGATATTGCATTTACACTGTGAGGAATATACTGTATGTTTGACTCACACTCTCACCATCTTGTGTTGCAATCCTGTCATTGTTGTCAAAAGACTGAGATTAAAATGTAATATTAGTATAATACCATGTAAGAAATGTGATGTGGAAATTAATTTCAACTTAAAAAACCTTTTGAACAAAGTATCAAACATGTAGGTATACAATTCAATTTAATCTTTTAGCATTTGGTTGTTGTCATTTGAGCTATTCATAGGGAGATGCAGTTTATATAAAGGTGAAAAACATGAGAAATGTGTTGCACACATCAAGGTGAGAGAACGCATACCTTATACCGCATCTTGGGACAGGAGTGAATGTAAAAGCCCAGGTAGTAGTAGGACAGCTTGGGGGACTGTTTCTGCAGCTGCCTGGTGAAAGCAATCTCCCTGGGGCAGGAAACACACAGACACACCTTTTCAGAGAGGTACTGCAGGCTCAGTGCTTTCAAAAACAGCACTTATGCATGCAGGTTGGTGTTATTGCTTCTTACGATGACAGCTCACTCCACCACCACTTTCTCTTTTTCAGCTGATTCTGGTTGGAGATGCTGCACTGCAGTGTGCAGTGTTTTACATTTCAGGTGGTACATCATCATGTTTACAATTTACACAATGACATGGGTGTCAATTAAATGCATCACATAATTTACTGGTGATTTTATTTTTTTCGATGTACAGTATGTCGATGATGGTTAAGTAGTTTGCATTGTGTTTTAGCTACAAAACCATGCACCCCAACACAGAGGTTAGGATATCAACAACATATAAATGAGGGCATTAAGAAATAAAATTGGTGCTCGCAGCTCTGACTAGAGCTGAGGAAGCTGAGGAAGTAAACACCCACACTCAAAAAGGCAGCTTTTCTTGGTCTCATTTCATTACACAAAAACAACTGCCTTCTCTCTATCGCCATTGAGCCCTCGAGCAGAAAAGAAGGTGGTGAAAAAAGAGGGAGAGAGCGTGTAAAATAAAGATTTAGAACTTGGAAGATTTATATAGCTTCTTCAAATACAGTAAATGTCTTGCCTGCTTTATTTTTCCCCAATAGTTTCTTCCTTAATTGCATCCTTTTTCTAAAAGCCTATTTTCCCCTTTCCCTCTGCCGTTTCCTTCGCTATTCCATAACTAAATTCCAGCTCCTCTTTCTTCTCCCTTTTTGTTTCACTCTTCCTTCCAGCCTCTGTGTTTCACCCGCTTAAATGAAGGGGGAGAATTCCCTTTCTTACAATACTTAAGAGAGAGAGAAAGAGGCCTTAAAATAAAATAGATGCACTGAAAAATAAGACACAGGACAAAGCAGGCCAAGCCGGGGAGGGGGGGAGACAGGGAGAGAGAGAGCAGGAGGAGAATATAAAAGAGGAGGGTCAAGAAAGAGAAAGGGAGGGAGAAGAGAGGCAGCTAGAGCAAGGTGCTAGAAGGTCACCCGCTTGCTGCCAGGTTCCTGGGTTCCCATCCCCTCTCCACAAAAGCGCCCGGCAGGCCTGAATTGGGGGAGGGGGATCAAGAGAGGCGAGGGGCCCATTCACAAAAAGCCCTGCGCCCCCCTTCACTTGAGGCCTTCACACCCCCACCTCCACCCCCATGGCAGCAGCTTGAGTCCACCATTATCCCCTCTTCAGCCATCTGACACTCCAGCACAAGCCAATTATCAAGCCCTCTGCTCCTGCACAGCTTCCCTCATACTGATGTGCATATACACACACACACACCCAGACACAAAAGGCCCATAACAGTGCATACCACAAGGTGCTTACTGCAGCCTCGCATGCATGCGGAAACATTTCATTACCAAACACAACAAGAAAAGTGTTGATTAGCCAGATATAAAATGCAGAGAGCGACTAGTGACTGGAAGCACAAAGTAGCGTAACGGTGGAAATTAACCTGAAATCACACACTATATGTACAATTTATATGTACAATGTATATATATATATATATATATATATATATATATATATATATATAAAACCTAGGGATGTCCCGAGCCGGTGTGCAGGGTTAAGAATTGGGCGAATGCAGGCCTTTTTTGATAGATCACTCTATGTAAAGGCTGATCCATTTTCAGTCAGTTGTTTGTTTTCACAGCACAGCACAGCAGCCGTCAAAAATGCCCCATCGGGATCCCTCAAAAATTGGAACTCTGCAGAGCTGTGAGCGAGTTAAAGGCAAGTGAATTGAACAGCACACAAAATAAGCAAACAGCAGCCTGCAGTTTCAATCAATGATATGAGAGCACGTAGTACTGAGCAAGTGTAGGTAGCCTCTTTGGGTTTAAAAAAGTGTTGCTTTGCATCAGCTACATTTTGCAGGTGTAACACACCTCTAAAGTGTTGCTGTTCATTTGAACTTTAACTGCACTTTTTCCTTAAAAAATATACACAATTAATGGAAAGTTGTAATGCAGGTTATACTTATTTTCATCTATTCAAAATCTGAATAGTTACTTATTTTAATGTCGGTTTACTGTAGGCTATATGTCCTTTCTGACACTTTATTATGTATGCAATAAATATACAAAAAAAATACTGGACTGGAATATCAGCAAATACGGAATATTTAAGGACTTGGATCAGGATCAGGGACAACACAACATAATCAGGACATCCCCATAAGAAAGTGATCCATGTTGGACACCAGCTGTGTTTCCTACACACAGTGCCTCAGGCACCTCATTATGAGCCTCTTTTCTTCTCCTCCTCCTTCTGTCCTCCAGGCCTGTGGCAGAGGGAGCTCCACTCCTGCAAGAAATTTCTCAACATCCCCCTCTCCTGTTTCCACTGCTGAATCACATGTATACACACACACTGATGTACAGAAGACCACAACACACACAGTGCTCTACTTTTGCCTAACATACATATTTAACCACAACTGTAACATGATACAAACTCTACACCTGTTTTCCCACATGATGACCGGGCAAATATGTCCAACAAATCAGGGTGCCCACTGGAGTACTAATTCCATAACTTTTCCCTGTCTTTCCATAACTTTTCCATGACTTTTTGTTACTGGGAAAAAGGGAAGTTCTACTAGATACTTTACATGTAATTCCTCCATGATTTTTTTAAATGCTGTTTTCTTAAAGGAGTGTAATTGTACATGGTGGAACAGCCTAGGTTCAAATCCAGTTGGGCTTGCTGTGGAGAAGAAACACCATCTACTGTAATGAATGTTTGGACAGGTTTTTTAGAGTGTGTGTGGGTGTGTGTGCGTACATGCATTCTGTGCAGTAAGTTTTGGACAGAGTCAGCCAGGCCAAGCAGACTAGGGAGTGTCCAAACCTGATCAAAGGCCTGGGCTCTGGTGTCTGTAAACAAGCGGGAGGATTTTAGTCCCGCTGGCTCCCTTCTCCAAGGCCTCCTCCACACACCGAGCACTCTGTGTTACTCTTGGAGTCAGACTCTTAAAATAATAAGTGATGGGGAGCTGTGCTTATGATGACCAGGGTGTTCCCTCTATATGAGCAGAGCCTGTCTGTCCTAACTGCTGGACTTAGTGTGTGGTTACACATACGCAACATGAATGAGCACTCACAACTCACATTTGAACACCTGTACACACCAACTTTGAAGCCGAGATCACCCAGTCTCCCACTTCTGTGCAGAAGTATTTTAAAAAGCCTTTCTCACATTATTGGGTTACATTTTACAGGAAACGCCAGATATGTGCGCCTGTAGTGTATGTGTGTGTTCTCTTATTTCATCTTGGCAGAGAGAACTGTCGTCAGCTGAATCACAAACAGAGCACTGCCTCAACCAATCAAGTGCGAAGAAAGAGGTATTTTTCCCAATCTACAGTATTATGGCACTTATAGTATACAGTTCTAAGGAAAGATAAAATTTAGGAGGAGCCGAAAAGATCAAGAGTCGGGGAGAGAGCAGGTTAAGAAAAGGGCAAATGCGAGGGAATAAAAAGGGAGAAAGAATAAAAGAGAGAACAAAGAAGGGAATGGTCACCAATGAGAGGCATAGCAATTCCCTTTGTGAAAGGAGCTACTTGTTGCATTTGACAAATCATTACTCTATTCATGCTAAGACAGTATAATTACAGTAAATAATCTGGATATTGCCAAAGCTTTACTGTCCTCAACATCACAAAGTGCATTTGCAGAGGAATGATTGCTGATTGCTATTAAACATCATTAATAGCAATCAGCATCATCTTTGTGACAGGAGGCAACAAAAACATGGTGCTGATTTGATGAAAAATGAGCACCAACACCATCCCTGACATGCCATAGGGGTTACCAGTCATCTCCACCATCATCTAATATGTTTACGACAATTATGAGAAGGCTTTCAAAACAACAGAAAAGGGGTGATGTGCCTGGCAACCAACCTGAGAGCAGAGTAGGAGCCCAGGGACAGTGAGGCAAAGTCTGGGTGGTAGTACAGGTAGACAGAGGACACACAGGTAGGCAGGATATCGATCACCCCCACCGCCACGATGCGCCCGTCCAGCCAGTATTGCTGGTGGAAGGAGCCGTAGCCAACCTCGGGCCCATCTGGAGAATATTCCGCCTGGTAAGAGGCAAAAATAGAAGAACAGTAAGAGAAGGTGGTCACTGGTCAAAACAATAGTAATACTCTTGTGTACAATATAGTTTATATGTAAAATATATAAATCACAGTGGAACGAGAATGTGGTATTTAATAGGACTGTTTTTACTTTCGTGTGCAGATCTACTTTCTCTGCCTTATACACACACACACCTGTAAGTATGGTGTATTATAACCAAGGCTTTTCCCTGCCAGGCCTCACGCATTATGTGTGGGGGTGTACAGTAGCCTCACGTTCAGCCTGCTAATGGCTCCCAAATGTGGAGTGAGAGCAGGAGCTCAGGGTTGGGGGGGTGGGGGGAGCTGGCCACAGAAACACTCCAGGAGAGGACTTTTTAATAAAAGACCCTGCATGAGCGAAATCCATTTCACCAGGCGGTGGTGGAGTGTTGCCAAGCTTTCTCCTATATGTCTGTGTCTGCTCTCTCCATGTGGCACTAAAGAATGTGGGTGTAGGTGTACAACCGCGTGTTTGCGTCTACCCCATTAATAAAACAGTAAAGTGTTTGACACACACTGCGTTTCTCATAGGGATGCACACGCTGGGTTTTTCAATCAAGTCACTTGACTGCTTTTATCACAGAGGCTTAAGACTAGAGGCTTGGGGTTAGGGTTAAAAGTCATATTAAGCCAGGGTATTGGTTTATGTGTATGTGTGTGTGTGTGTTTCTTTCTTCAGTGCACCAGTAACAGGATCCTTCTCCTTCACCAACATTCATCTGGACCCAGTTAGGCAGCGCAGACGCTGCTAGTTATCACAACACTGAGAGAGCTAGCTCGCTAATCCATCGCGCCACTGGTCCCACACTCTGACCAAATTAAACCTGACCAAATAGAAACAAGGCACATACACATACACACACACTCCCTGCAGCTCTGCGACCCCAGAGGGCTGAACATCACCAATGGGGTGACTGTGTGCCACATTCCTCCTTACCACCAGGTTTTCCTAAGTGGAGCTGGTAGTAAAAATAATATTATATCCCTCTAGCTCAGGCCCTTGGGACACTCAGGTCCGATTACCTGTCTGACACAATGTATACAAGAGTCCATTTATCTTTGCATGTGTGTGTGCGTGTGTGTGAGCGCGTGGGTAGTTGGGTGCGAAGGGATGATTAAATTGTCTAAATGCTGCTCCACATCAGAGGACAGATGATATGAGATAGAGATGATGTGGGTTTACTGCACATTAGTTGCGACTGACTGGCAGACAGGCAAAAAGAAAAAAATGAACAGTTATTTGGTGGGTAGCTGGGGTGTTGAAGGGTGACAGGCACCACATCTGGAGCAAGCACTGCACTCTATGTGGCTGTGTGTGAGGTTGGGGGAACTGTCCGTCTGTGTGTGCAGGCAGCCTGTTATTTCTTGGCACCAGTTCCTCCCAGAAACACTGGAGGCTTTGTCAGAGGCCCCTCTGTGTCATTTAAAAGTTGTAAGTAAAAGGAAAGAGCGCGAGGTGATCGGTGCGTGTAAGAGACGGAGATTTTTCTTACCCCACCTCGAGTATACATGCTTGAGCACAATTATATGAACGTAAATGCCAGCGCAAGAGAAGTAATGGCTGTCTGAGTTTGTGTGTTTGTTTGTAAGTTCATACCATGTTCAAGGCTGATCTTGTCTGACTGACCTGTGCGTCACCTCAGACGACAGCTTAATGGTTGTGTCCTTGCCACTGTGACAACAATCTAAACATTCTCTGGAACACTTCAAACCACCCCAGAGCTTCCCCTGCAGCCCCAAATCGCTCTCATATGGCCTAAATACAGGGCCATGAGAGAAGTCCTTGACAAAGTGGGGAGGTGGTGTACTGCATGTTTGTTTCAACCTGCTTAGATAGACCTTCGGGTGGACTTTTACGATTGTCAGAAGCAGGAACCTACAGTAGTACATGATATTGACTTTCTGTGATGGTTAAAAGTTGTTGGCATTTATTAAGTTGCTTATTCTACCAAATATAAGGCTGATCTGGTTCTAATGATGGTCTGAGAAGGGAGAGAAAGGAACAAACTGTACTTGAAAAGTACGGTTAACTCAGTATTGATGCTACTCGTCTCTCTTTAGTCCTGTAGCAACAAGACTCAGAGCTCAGGTATAAGTTATACATAAATATAATAAAGTATCTTGCTGAATGAGATCTGACAAAAACAGTTTGTATCAAGTTTTAATACTAAACATACTTACATGATGCTGTTATGATTATTTAATCATCATAAAGGGCGCAACATTTTTCACTGGATGTAATAACACTGACAACATCTCCAAACAATAAACAGAAAACTTAATTACTTGGTGGTAAGTACTTAGTGGTTTTCTTTGTCTCATGTGTGAAATGAAAATGTCTTTCATATCTGATGATGTTTTTCCTTTACTATCTTTCACAAACATTTCAAAGGACATTATCGTACGTGGCTGAAAAGTCAGCAGACCTGCTACATTAAAGTTAGATGTACAGGTATGCATTGCATTCCGCAGCACACTGATGTCTTTTCATTTATGTGTTTTATGAGTAACACATTGATCGAAACTCCCAATTTGGACATTCAATGTGATGAAACTTCACAAAGCATCTGATCAAACCAGCTGTTTGGAACATTGTTTTCCAAATAACAGAACGAACAAAGGCTTGGCTCATGCTTAGAGAGTTTGGATGTGACAAATATTAGTTGAAGAACAGCTTTTGGAAATAGCTTTGAGTTCATTCCATTTCCTCACAACAATCAGTATATTACACAATATATGTATCTGGGATGAACATTTAAGTTTAATTTACAATTTCTTACTCTTTTTTTGGTTTGTTTTTTTCCTCCTCTGTACTGATTTTCCTTTCATACATTTTTATTTGTTATATTTATTTGTACTTTTCTTTATTTTCTTTTATTTGATTCATTATGTACTTATTTAGCAGCCCTTTTTATGTGGGTAATAAACATATTTTGAAGTAATACTTCAACATGTGTGGTTTCTTATTTCAGTTATGCTGGACATGTTTATTATTGTTAATTGCCGTAGATAAATAGCACATTCAGTCTATTAATTGCTTTTGGGTGGAAATCCAGTCACTGGAGGATGAGTGTTTACCATGTTACCACTTGCGTTTTCTGCTTAACCTCAACTCTGTGCAAATCTGCAGCACTGAATTGTTAGGCCTACTGTAGCAATGATGCTGTTATGACTCTGACACTGACCAACAACAGATGTTGAACTAACACATTTTAAACTCTCTCTCTCTCCGTCCTGCACTCACAAATGTGCATCCACACACAACCACAGTGCTGCAAGCTGGCTGCAGGCGTAGCATAGCTCACGTCATGAGTACCCATTATTGTCAGTATGCAAAAATACCAATTTTTCCCCACACTGTAAAGGACAAAAGTGAAATTTACTTTCTGTTGTTTCTGTTTTTGGCTTACAGCTGAAGCATATACAGTGGGGTCTATGTGTTCACTACCATGGTATGTCAGCTGGTGCATTCCCTGCTGATGTGTATCTCTGTTTCTTTACATCAAGAAAATTCTCATTCTCTTCCTCTCAGGGAGAGAAAAAGAGAGACCAAATCACAGAAGGACAGACAGAGAGAAAGTTTGAGAGGTGTGGCCATAAAAAACTTAGTGACTAATTGGCCAGCACCCTTGTTAATGAGTGTTTGCCCCTTGGTTAGACACATTAGGAGGCTGTAAAGAAAAATAAACAGAAACAGAATGAGTGCATGAACCCCACCCAGCCCATAAAACCCAGAGTTTCTCCAGCACATGCCACTTAGACCTCACCAAGGTCAAGTGCAGTGACAAGACACCTGCATGACTGCTGTACAGCATGTTTGCAGGTACTGATGTGCCACTGTTTATCAGACAGCACAAATGTGTTAACGTGTCTGTTTGTGTGCGTAAATGTATCAAAAAAAACCAGAGGAATCAGTGACAGCTGATGTTAATTACCTCTGAGTTTCAGCACGAATCCTCTGCAATTTTGGCGAAATGGAACACAGTAACAAACAAACAAGTCAGACAACCTGGGTCCTAATTAGCTGCAGTTGGATTTGTAAGTATGCCGTTTGCATACATTTGTATAAATGCAGGCTTACATGTGAGCTGATGAACCACACAGTATGCAGGTCCATGTGGTGAGTGTCTGTGTGTGTGTATTTTAATAGCACTCTGATTGAAGACAGATGGAGGCCAACACGCAGAGGTAGCGCAGAGAGCCACGCATAATAACTCTGAAATGGAGAGCATTTGGAGAGAGAGAGGAGAAGACAGAGAGGGAGATCAGAGAAAGAAATAAAAACAAGTTGGGCGAGAGGAGGCCAAATGAATGGAGACGGCCCCCTAAACCAGTCTGAGAGGAGGCGACAGTGAAGGGAGGAAGATATGTGAGGCAGTGTGCCACAGTACGTGTGCGCACACGTGTGTGTGTGTGTGTGTGTGTGTGTGCGCAGAGCTGTGTAATTCAGTGTGCCTGGCCGCCAGCCTTGACGAGGTGATAAAAGCTTGTTTCCTATAAACACTAATGATGTTCATTAGCGAGGACCTGAGGGGGCCCACGGGGCAACACAGAGTGACTGTGTTTGTGTGTCTCTGTGTCAGTCAGTTTGTGTGTGCTCCTGGACCTCAATCCTATTAAAGTGGCTGTTATAAGTGCCCATCCTGCATCTAATTGCTGGTGTAATTGTCCTGGCCCAACAGGTCCACTGGTGTTTGTGAAGGCTGCAGCTCACCAGGCCTGCTAAGTGCTCAGTGATGCCTGGCTGCACCTACATCTCACTCAGTGACCACAGAGAATATCACGGCTTAACCGTGAATCCTCCTCTAGATTCCATCAACATCCTTCATATTATGACCATCTAAAAATGTAGTCAGTAAATGGATTACCGGCAAGACTGTATTGGTTAATGCACCAGAAGCTGATATCAAACTTTCCATGGTAATTACTATGGTGCTTAAATTACTTCTTTTCGCTAACTAGGCCTATTGCCATCTGTTAGGTCCCAAATTGAAGCCCACGGAGCCGCCTAATCAGCCTGTAATCTGTACCACACCACATAAAGTGAAGAGCAGTGGTATGTCCCATTCTGTCAAGGCAAGAGGAGAGGACTGGTCTGAAGTCCTTGTGTTGAACACAGTCGCAACGCAATCTGGACACCACATTTCACTGCTTTCCTCTCTCAACACCCCCTTTCACTTAGAAAGGGCTAAATTAAAACCCCTCCAATATGAAACAAAAACCCCCTTCCTGAATCCC
>NTHP01000233.1:356537-385522 GCA_003416845.1 Oplegnathus fasciatus
CCCCCCCAATCCAGCTGGAGGGCTCTTGAAGAGAGAGAGCAAAGGTGCCTGGGTAGGTATGTGCTGGACGAGGGGAACTAGTGTTCATTTATCTCCTTTTGAGTGTGTTTGATGAAGAACTAAATACTGAAACGCTCAACATTTTTCAAATCATTATCATCATCTCCATGACAGTAATTTCCCCAGGAAGACCTTCTCTTGGTTGGGGCAAATCATTACAGGTAACACATATGGATAGATGGAGACATTTTAAAAAGGGCTTTTATTAAACTGTCAACAGGCCAAAGGAAATACATACCTCTAGTGGTGAATCACAGAGAAATCTCCGGAACTGTGGAGGGAGGCAGAGGGGGGGAAACAGAGAGAAAAACAGTTAGTTCTCTGGGTCACCAACTCTTTTGAAAAGGCATAAATGAAAACCATACACGTCTCCATTGCTGTCCTATATAGTTTATCCCTCCCCGTTTTCTTCTCACTCAGGTGTCACATATCAAACGCAGCCCCCCCACTCAAAAAGGAGCATAAAAAGCTAGACTATATTTACACAAATGAAAACATTTAGCCTATCAACTGAAGCTCACAGTCCAGGGAGGACATAGTGACAGCTTAAATAATCAGCATTACCGATGTCAAAATAGCCTATCTCGGAACACACTTTAAAATGCACATCAGATATCAATTACTGGGGGACTTTATGTCTGTGGAAACATTAAATCTTTCTTCCAGTCTCTCTACTATTTCCTGTGCTTCTTCTTTTTTAGCGCCAGAGTTGAGAGCAGTGTGTTTACAGACGAGCTGACCTGCAGGACCGGAGGACAAACGTAGCACGCTTCCATGTTTAGGGCCAAAAACCCTTCTATAATGAGAACCAGCATGGCCACAGTGGAGCAGTGATGGACAGCTTTTGGTTAACTCAGTCTGTCTCACCCTCATGCACCACACCACAGTTTCAAGTTCATATTTCACAAGGAAATGCTACAATCCAGCAGTGTCGTTCATTTGCAGATATGTTCAACTTTGATTCCACTGTCTGGTGAGCAGAACAGGGGTCTAGAATAGCACCAAAGTATCATAAACATATAGAGAGGTTCCAGACAGGACTAAATGAACAAGGAGGGGATGTGAATTATGTGTAACGGCTCATAAAATAGGAGGTTACATGATGACACTCCTTATTAACCAATGGCTGCTGTTAATAATGTATTTTTTTTGCCCAGTATATTGGCAAACCAGTAAGTCAATCTAATCCGACTCTTTGCACTACTTCCTAAAGAATGTAAGCACACCAAAATCAATGAAAATCAATAGGCTTACTAGCTTCTCTGCCACTCGTGGTTTATCATGACTGCTGGTATTTGGAATGGGACTAGTCTCTCACAGAGTGTCTGTCAATAAATGGATGAATCCAAGTTATCTTGTACATACAGCAGCTCTGTACAGCTACACACTAGGAGGGATACCTGTGTTTCCTTCTCATTAAAACCAATTTGCTCTACGAGTTACTGGAAATTCCCACAAGCACACCAACACCATCTGTTTGTGTGCAAGTGTGTTTGTGCACAACAGTGCAGCTAGTAATAGTGATGACTGCTGAAGGCATGGTTCATTGGGTGGGACAGCCCTGGCTTAGGTGCAACTCAAAATCCTGCCAGTAACCTGAACTCATCCAAAAGACTGTGCGCTTCTCCCGTTTGTCTGCCACAGCTGATGTGTGTGTTGGTGACACTAATACAGTGTTCTCCAACACGGGGGATGTTTTGGCAGAGAGAGGCTAAAGAATGATGCACTGTCGTCTGTCATTTCTATTTTACCTTCGCCTGAAGCAAACAGTTTACTACTTTTCAAATTCGCCCACTTGAGTTGGATTCTCGTCATAAAAATGACTAAATCCACAAAATATTAGCAAGAGGACAGCTAGTGTACACAACTCAAAAACAAAAGAACTAAAAAACAACGCATGCACTTCTTGCTGAGAGGTGTTGTTGTGAGCAATAAAAGTCTCACAAATTGTGCTCCCTGTGGTGCTGAATACTATAGCAAGGTGCAACACACTGCCTTTAGCCTCGACTCGACCTCACACCAGGATGGAGAGGAGTAGAGGGGAAGAGGGGATGGACAGAATTGCTCATCCTATAACTGCTCTTATGTCATTTTAACTTTACATTCTCCTGCTCAAGGCCATCAGGCCAACTGTTCCTGCAAAAGCTTGATATGCAGTTCCTGCAATAGTCCCCGAGCCTACATTTATCCCAGGGAGAATGTCAAACTTTAAACTTTTTTCCTGTAGTAAAATAATGGCAACTCACTGCATGCAATTATACAAATTCTTTAATTCAAATTTATTGAAATTCTATTCACCTGCTAAACAGAAGAGTATTTTGTACAAATTTTACACTTTCCATGACCAATGTGGAAATTGTAGTGACTACATCTGTTTAGGCAATAATGATCTTTGCTCATGCAAAAAAATGCTTATCAAGTTCCCCACCTGTGTAACCATGCCAGTAAAGTGTAATTTTCCACTCCTAACTTTGCAATGACTACTGCTCTGCCAGTCAACAAATTACCAACAGCAAAGCCTCCCAATGTGCGATATCGCTGAAGGGCACAAATGAAACTTTTGTTTAAAACCCACAAAAATAACAGCTGCAGTTATTAGATGACATCATTTATAGAGGCCATGCTACGACACTGGCTGCTGTGTGTGTGGAACTGAGAATCTCCAACTGACCTTATAATAAAACGCTGCATTATTTGATTTGACAAGTAAGCATGTGAACCTTTACGCATTAAAGCCTGTTAATGTACGCAAATGCATACTTGGATGTGTGTGTCATCGTGATAAGTTCTGATAACGCCGAGCACCTCCCTTCCCTCGTCTACCTTTACCAGGCACTCATCAGGGGGCTGCTGGGTAATCATACCAAGAGGAACGAGCAGCGGAGCACAGCAGCGGAAAGCTGCTGTGTCAACCCCGCTTGGCAGGGTGAGGCCGCTCTCCTGGAGCCTGGCAGGGTTGACCCCTCTCCAGCCACTGACAAACAACAGACCGCATGGCCCTGCCAAGCTGACACAGACACACAAACAAACAAACAGACAAACAAAAAGACACAGCCTCTGCAGGAGATAGACAGTCTAATGTGTAGGTTCAGTCATTAGGTCATGAAGACAGCAATGGACCAAACATGTGAATACAATCTCAGCTTCCTCCCTCTCTCGCTCTCTCTCTCTCTCTCTCTCTAATACAACAACACATATTCCTGTAAACAGAGCCGTGTCCAGAGTAACTTCTGGAACGTTCTCATCCACAACACATGGAGTCCATCACTTCCTCTCTAACTCTCCCTTTCCTATAGTAAACACTCATCTGTGTACGATTAGGAGGGCAAGCAGCCGTCCCAAACACACACACAAGCTGTCGTGTCTTCACTCACACACATACAGTACATATAAACACACACATCTGCTTAAGCCTAATTGCTACTTAGACCTCTCGTCATTGTGCTCTTTACTCGCTCAAATTGCTGTTCTTATTGGAGCGACAAGGTGCCTCTCTCACATTAAAAAACAATAAAAACAACCAAAATACAGTTTCTTTCTCTTCACCAAACCTTGGTGACTAGATCATTGCTGAACTTAGCTGCAATGCACAAATCAATGGGTATAAATAAACAAAAAAAACTTGGAAAAAGTGATCTACAATCATGCTGCCTATAGAAGGTTTTATTGAATCTCTCATTATTGTGCATAACCATGTTGCAAATAGCTTTAAGCTTAGCTAAGCTAATCTGAGCCAAAAGTTATTTTTGTCATTCATTTATTCCATTTTTACTGATACATTTTATTGCCATTTCTCAGCTTTTTCCATATACTTTTTTTTTCCTTTTTTCATGTGTCGTGGTGAAGGTCCTGGCCATCAAGAAGAGTAAATACAGATTTAACAGGATTTGTTTTCTTGAAAATGAATGCCACATGTGCAGGAACTCAGAGTCACGGCTCAGCACAACAGTTAAGACCAGTAAGTGTGAGTTCGAGTGTGTGTGTGTGTGTGTGTGTGTGTGTGTGTGCGCACACACGTGTGTCTAAATAACTGTGCTTCAACTCCATCAGGAAACCATGATTGGATGTGGAAGGAATAATGTCTGGCTCCCTTCCAGTCATGCTATGACAGGAAATGCATACATCCTTAAACAAACAAAGCCATTCCCCTCTAGGACATCATATTGTCTAATGGTTGCACAATTTTGGTAGGGTAATTCAACTTGCACACACACACAATCTCTCCTATCGCCTGGCTCTGAGCCAGGCTGACGGTATTCCACATTCTGTCCCTAGGTAATACTTTAATGGATTAATAAATACCTCCACAAAAGACTAAATGACCCAACTTCCTAGGTAGCAGCAGCAGGCATAGAATGGCACGGCACCAAAATGTGCCATCACCACATGAACAATGTGTTTCCCATTTCTTTATGAATGCCACAGGACAATGGGGGGCTCTGAGCTTCTGGGAAGAGAACGGGTGAGTTAACCAGGAGCTTGACGGGCAAGAAAATAAATTCAGCTGTGTTTAGTACTGTAGGCTCAGGAGTGGTTGTCACAGTAGTAAATCCAACTATCCAAGAGGAATGTAATAAAGTCAAATTTGTTTGAGTGGGACGAGACAAACCAAGGAGAGGACAGCACGGCATCTACAGTTCTGGGATTAACGTGATACAACAGAAGAGCTTATTTATAGAAGCTGATACCAGGAGGATGGAAACCTTATGTGGTGGTGGTATGTCCGTCACTGGTGTCAACCCCTAGAATATCTCCATGTGTGAATGTATGAATTGTACATATAATCCTAATTAAACCCTGTCATACTTAATATGTAGTGTTGTTACAATCTAAAGTCTAGTCATTTCTCTATACTACTCCCTAAGGTAGAGATGTCAAGGTGAATTACAATGAATGGGCTCTCCTTTAAGAATAATTAACCCAACCTTAATTCACTCTGTGCTTTTACGCTACGCTACATTCTGTCAGTATCCAACCTGGAAAGTCCGTCAGTAAAAAAAAGAACTTTATTTTCTGACAGACAGCAGAGTTGTTTGTGCGGCTCCACACCTTTTCATTTTTTCTTTTACATGTTATTCCTCTGGTTCTTGAACCCATCCAATCCCTGTCCAGTTATAAACCTGAGCTGAAGCTGTGCACACAAACACACACACAAACACACGTTCCCTTTAATAGAGCGAGTGTTATGGCAGTAGGAAAGAATCTGCCACAGTCTGCCCAATCTGACAGCTTTTATTATTTATTAATTACCTTACTTTTACAAGCTGGAGAATTCAGTAATTTACTGAGGCCTGCTGGCAGGAGGGTGGAGGAGGAGGTTGTTTTTCCAGCCCTGAGGGACAAAAGGCCCTCTTAGTGAGAATGTCCAGCAGTTCTGCATCCTGACTAGACTTCATTTTCTCCTCTTTTATTTATATATAAAGTGGAGAAACAGAGGTGTGTGCATATATTTTATAATATAATTTACTGTGTGTTATGAATTCATTTTTAAACTTTATGGATCTATACTTGGTTACAGTTTCTGTTTCCAATTCCCATTCATAACCGGACAATACTTCTCATTCACTAGTGAACTTTCTCTTCCTTTTACAGAGTTTACAGTTACAGCTTACACATCCAAAGGATAACAGAAAAACCATTTTAATAATTTTGATTATTTATCGAGGACTAATGACTGCTACAATTCTTCCAATAGTGTGTACACTACTCATGTGATGGACAGCGGGATAAACAGTTGTTGATCGAGGTGCAAAGACTGCGACTTCAACAATTTTCAAACTGGGCCACAACTAGTGATTATTTCCATTATCAATGAATCTGTCAATTATTCTGACAGTTAACCGATTATTCACAATAGTCTATAAAATCCCAGAAAATAGTGAGAAATGGCCATTGCAAAGTCCAAAGTGGTGTCTATAAAGTGCTTGTTTTATCTAACGGTCCAAAGAAATTAAATGAAAATGACATAAAAAGCAGCAAGAAGCTGGAAGAAGCATGTGCGGTAGTGCCCTAGAGTAGGTGCAGAATAATAATCATACAGTACCTCACTCTCACTACATTCGCTGGGGTCATCACCATGAATGGCCATCTGGTAGCGGGCATACAGCGCCACCGACTGCTGATAGGACGCTGTGAATTGAGGGTCCTCAAAGCTGACCGGCACTAGCCTCACCTTCAAGCACAGGGTGTGGAGGGGAAGGGGCAATAAGGTGGAGGGAGGTTTTATAAGGGTTGACAATGAATACAAGGACGGTAATTAGTTAGAAAAAGAATTTAAAAAAAGAAGAAAAGGGAGCATGGGTTCTTTGGAGGAACGAACAGTGCAGGATTCAACAATAGAGGTTTTAAACAGCATTATACAAGTGCTTTGGCATCTAAGGGTTCACATCAGTCTCCTAGTCCTCGAGGCAAGCTGGTAACACAGCAGGTCTGTTTTGAGTTTGAGACTTGATTTAGCGATTTTATCAGATTGTTGCGCAAAAAGGACACACGAATGCAAGAAAACAATGGGATTCTAGGAGACTGAACGTGTGTTTTCAAAATAAAAAGATGTCGGGCAACTTGAGGATGAGGCTAGTGCACTGCCCAGCTTTTACCACAGATCGCACGGAGAGTAATTCAAGATTCAACACCAAGTCAGTGCGTATAAGATCCGGAACAACAGAAATCCAAAATTGTGTCTGAATGGATCATCTCGGCTACACACATACAGACTCTTCCAACACTACAGACTCCTCTCTCAAGAGGGAAAGCAAGGTTGAACAGACTGCACACACAAAGTACATTAAAATCTCATTACCACCGCTTAATCCTAAATTGAAATGAGATTCCACTTCAGACACAGGGAACTATCGTGAGGGTGGGGTGGCACAGACGAGGTAAATGTGTGAAGGTCGAGAGGGTTCAGCTGACGAACTGCCCCCCACAACTGAAACAGCTCAAGACTAACGACCTGGCTGGAGACCGAGGGCCAACTCAGACACCTGGAGAAACACTGCTCTCAACCATGGCGTATGGAAACATTTTCCCCTCCATTTCCTCTCCCTTTGACTCTCGCTCTTCTACACATACACTGTCTTTAATACCAACACGTTAATTCACTTTTTTTCATTCATAGAGACCTTTTGGTTTCTTCCCACTGATGCTTCAACTTTTCTATTTCCAGAGAGTAATGTTGCAAAGTTTAAGCACAAATTATTTAATACTTACAATCTATTTTCAGTCTCATACAATTTGCAGATATCTACAGGACAGTCTTGACTGATGATTTAAACCTTTGAAATGAACCGAATCTTTCAGAAAAAGTCAAAAATGTAAATAATACCCATTATACTTAATGAACAAAGTTAATAATGATTTACTATTACTCCATTATGAAATAATAATCACTAATAAAGAGAGACATTATGCAAAAACTACTACCTGTTTGTTTAAAATATGAAATTCCATCAAGCACTCAAAACAAAATGATATATTTTAGTCCATTATATGATATAAAACTAAAAAAAGGCCCAAGATAACATATTCATAAGAGATTAGAGCAAGATAAAATCCTTTTGATGCCTTTGTAGGTACCCATACTTGTCGACCCTCTCCCTCCCTCCCTCCCTCCCTCCCCGGGTACCCCTAGAGCAGGTTGACCTATGCCCCCCACCCTCTGACCTGGCTCTCGGAGGGTTTGTCAGGAGGGTCCTTGTGAATGGCCATCTGGTAGAGTTTGTACACCTGGTAGGAGGCGTCGAAAGAGGCTTTGAACTGCGGGCTAGGGGGATTGGAGCGCACTAGCCTCACCTTCAAAAAGAATACGGGCAGACAAAGGTTAACATCAAACTGGAAAAAGCACTGAGAATAACATGAGTGGTGATTAAAATTCTTAAAGAGGAAAATATTATCCCAAATCAAAGAGAGAAGAAGTGTGAAAAGAGTGTGAAGGTAGAGAGACAGTGACACAAACACACCCTCTCTTGGCTGGGTGACACGCCTATTAAGATTTTAAACCATTTTACTAATAAAATGGAAAAATGTCCAGTTTTAAGTTTGATTCTTCTTCTTTAATGAATGCACTTGTTTTCACCAATAGCAGCTGCTGTTGACCATAGCTGTAGCTTGATTGGAAAACAAGAACAATACAAAGAGGGTGTGTTATGTCCATCTCCACTGTGACACAAAAACAGCAGGTGTTACTCAAAATAACAAAGACTTTTCTGTGATAGAAAACTTGTACTCATAGAAGAAGAAATAATCATTAGCGTATTTACTCTTCATATTGTGTATATGAGCCCATTTCCAGTGTTTCACCATGTCTTCTGAGACTAAAGTTTTATTCTTGATCCTGATCATACCGAACAACCGAAGGTGCAGAGACTTTTTGTCGTGTCTGAATGAAATAGATGTGGGGTAAAGGGGTTTTTGCTCCTTTTGTTGCTCTTTAATATTTCTGTTATTGTTCTCGCTACTTTTTGATGACTTCTTGTCTGCCTATATCGGCTGATATTAGCTTATTGCAGATATATTGGTATCAGCGTATATGTGGCGCAATGAGTAAGAAAACATACAGCACAGACATGCCAAACTAGGTTTGAGATTCTTTAGAAACAGTGTCACCATTAATAGTTTGTCCACCACAGAGCTGTAAAATGTTCCACTCAGTATGTATCTTGGTCACAATTCTTACACAAATCTAAGGGGTCTATATGAAAATTGTTTGTGTCTCTTGCTAAAAATAAATACTACTGGCTGATATATTGTTATCGGATTTGTAATAAAATATCAGTATTGGTCAGGTTATAGTTCTACTGTATACTCTTGAAATAATTATGAGCAGGGTGCACATTGAAATAAGTCCAAGCTCAGCTAACCTAGCCCAGGTAAGTAAGAAGGCATGAAAAAGTTAGCAAATTAATTCATTAATCCACACGTACACATGAAAGATGCATACTTTATAAGAACATTTTTACAGTGCTATAAATCAGTCTTAACAGGGAGAATCATGAGAAGCCTGTGATAGAAAGACTTGTGGAAAGAAAAATTGTCCGAGTGTTGCTAATGTCACACAAACTAAAAGAAGAATTCAACTTCAACATCCTCGGGCCCCATTTAATTAACGGTCTCTTCGTTTGGAAGCTTTTGTTGGCCACAGAGGCTGTGCCATATGAATCCCCTGGACAGGCAGGATAGAGGAATTGAACCTGGGGTTTGTTTGAGTTGGACCTAAGTGGGTTTCTCTCATATGACCACTTGGCATCTACATCCTTTAGTCAAACAGAGACGTTGGGCCTCTTACATAAAAGGACAATGCTGAAGTCCGGTCTTTTTAATTTTGTGCTAAATCTAGAGATATATTTTGATAGGCTGAAACCCTTTTGGTGAACCAACACTCCAGCAGATAGTGGACAGCATGGAAATGAAATTTTGATAATTCTCATAACAGTCTTGAAATTTAACACCAATAGTCTGATATTTGACCGCTTTAAGAATGTTCAAATAAAGCCACATAATACCAGTGGCTTTTGTTTGGCTTTAATTAAAATAAATGATTGTGGTTTTTCAAAGCTTTCACTGAAAGACATGTCGCTCTGAACCCGGATCTTCAAGACCTTACAGTACACCATTATAAAGTAATATAATAGAGGAGACAACTGATTGCTGAAATATTGCGTGTTAGCAATAGGTGAAAACACTATGAAAATGTAAGAAAAGTGTGGAGACAGTTGACAAAGACTCTTGAGGGGAATAGTGGGTGAACAGTTCCACACTTTCCTGAGGTGCCTGAGGGGCTCTGAATCATGTTCTCACACTGGCCCCTGGTGGTGGCTGGTGGAACCACAGCTGCATTTAAGGCCATGGACTGTACATACAGCACATCTGAGCTCGCCTTCCCTGTCACTGTGACTTATCTCTTTGCTATGCATTTCAGTGACTTCAAAAGTAACAAGCTCCTCCAAGGTCACAGATGAGAAAGTTTCAAAAAGGTGAGCCTATGACAATACCAAAGCAAAATACCAAATACTATTTCCTGTCTATATCTATTCTCAAAAATGTCCCATGTATCCTGCAGAGTATTCCCATCAGTCAAGTAGCGCGATATCTTTAACAGAGGTGTTTATGGTGAAATTGAGCTGAACTGCATTTACATGCTCTAACATCCATCTTCTGGCACTGGTGTGAAAACCAACAGTACAGAAGCCCAGACATCAGGTAGATTCACTAAACTGCTCATCATCCAAATTGTCCTTTAGCCACAAATCTGATGCAGGCTTGCCATATGTGAGAAACAGCCAAATGGGTCAAATAGAGGAATCTCTCAATTACTTGACTTGTAAAACATAATTAACCTTCCTTTGCAAAGGATGTCCTTGTATTCACGCCCACTTAGTGAAATTGAACGATAATTGCAGGCAAACAAATTAATCCAATTGAAAAGAGCTGACTGGGAGGAGGTCATGCTGGTCTAGTCTCAGGGGGTATATAGACAAGAGACAGACACTGCCTGGTTCATCACTGCATCTGGCTCAAATCTTGGTCAAGACCAAGAATGACGTTACCCTACCAACCTCAGCTTGAGGCCTCCGCCAGGGATCGTTCTACATCGTTCTGCCCCCTGCCAAAAGTTCATTTCCATGTCCTCTCATACCGGCTGAGCTGGGAGCTGTGGTTTTAATGTCATCAGCAGGGTAACGCGACCCAGTTTGTGTGGTGTGCCTGTCATTTGGTTGAATTCAAACTGGGAAGAGGTGTTTTTTCCACTCTGCTCTGGCCAGCTATCCTCTCCGCACACATAAACACATGGTGAAGTCACTGGGGCTAGGGAAGAGGGCTCTGGCTCAAGCTAACTGAATCCAAACGTTGTGGAGACAGAAAGCTCAACCAAAAACACTATTTCTTAATGATAGCTGGAATCATCACAATAGGCTAATGTTTATTCCAAGTCACATAAAAACAGAAAAGAAAGTACCTACTCCATATTTCTGCTCACCTCAAGGCAATGAGAAGAGTTTTCAGGCAATGACTCATTGATGAAATCTTCCAGGGGTTTGGGTTGATTGGCCTGGGTGGGAGTGGGTGGAGTAGGAGAGACAATGGCAGAGACCCCATCAGTGTCATGTCTCATCTGCTCTTTCTGAAGACGTCGCTCCTTCCTTAAGTCTTTGGCCTTCCGACATGGCGGCCGGCTCGCATCAGCTCCCACCCCTGCACCCCAGAGAAAAGAGGGAAGAGGGGGAGGATTGTCAAAACTTTCCAAAAGGTGCTGGTTAGGTGGGGTTCCACAAAAACACTTCAAAAACACATCTATTTTCATCCAAAAGACATGGCATTGCATTTTCAAAGCCTTTCCAGGCGAGAATATGGAAGAAAAAAGGCAGTTATAAGAAATAACTCAATTAAAGACTGAACGCAGAAGTAAGAAAGGTGGTAACTTCAAGCTGCTGGTATTAATGAGTCTCAAATTTCGGGCAGATTTTGTGAGTGTTAAACTATGTTTCTGATGGATTTTTCCCTGCCCCTCTGGGCAAATGGGCTGCCATGTTTACTTTAGTGTACCCCCTGCCTAAGAAGCCAGTCTCAACAGCGAGTCCTATTATGGAAGTCACGTTCTTGTTTCCCTGCCTCAGTAGTCTTCACATAACATCTTTGCTTAGGAGGCTATAAAACAATATGGTCTGTGTTAGTTAAGCCCAAGTGGTTAACAGCTAGCTAGTGTGCATTTATAAAGGAACAGAAGAAGCAGAAGAGATAATGAATGCAAGGAGGGTTTTTTTTCTAATGACAATGACAAAGATGAGATTGTTAGGTTGTTACTAACAGAACACACACTCATACACTTTCTCTGTTTTTGTCTCTGAACAAGACCAACATGAACATTCTCGAAAGCAATTTAATCTCTCCTTGTTTCCCTCTCTCTGTCCCCCTCCTCATCCTTCTTCTTCTTCTTCTTCTTCTTCTTCTTCTTCTTCTTCTTCTTCTTCTTCTTCTCCTCCTCCTCCTCCTACTCCACCACCACCACCACCTCTTCCTGGGCTCCTGCCAAGCCCTCCAGCTCTCCGGGCATCCCATGTCAACAGTTTACACGCCCACATCCTGTTTGGAGCAATAAGGAAACGAGAGCCATTTCCTGCTTGTCCTATTGCCAGCCGCCACCATCAGCTCACTTACTCACTTTCCCCTCCGTCGACGTCACGAGGAACAGAGGGACGCCTGGTCCTGACAAGGGGAGAGAGAAACTCTGGCACTGGCCAAGGTTCACTGGCAGCTTCAGCTGACTCAAGCTACTTTTTCTACTGTAAGGTACAGCTTCTGTCCTGTGAACAGTAAAAATGGATTACAGCAGGACGTCTATGCAGATTGTGCCTTATTTCATGATTCATCTTAAAATCATGACTTGTAATTTCAAATGTATGTATGCAAGGTGAACTAAAAACTTGAGGACTACATTCTAGTATAATGTAACTAAATTCCAATCCAGCTATGACTTAAGTTTTCACTAACTGCTGTGTTCTTGTGAACCATTTGTTTCACATTATCAAACCAATCTTACTAGTTTCTTGAAAATTACCTGGTCCTTGTCTCATCTCAGTGTCCCTGTTTGCAGGGGAAGCATTTCTGAGCAAGCCCCCTGAAATAAACATACTACCCTGGGAGTTATAGCATGGTCAAATGGTTTTCCTCTGTCAGACTAAACGCAGTCTGAACTGTGTTCATCACACCAACTCAACCACAAACACATCAACCCTTATCCACAATCTCCCCGTCCATGTGCCTCTCTACCCTCTGAGTACAATCTCACTACACACACATACACACTTTCTTTCTCTCTCTCTCTGTCACACATACACACACACAGCCACAGGTACTCCTGAGGACAGCGTGTGCAGCCGTGGCGAAGATAAAGTCTGGCAGATCAGTTCCTGTGGAAGACAGATGCTCCCGCTCCAGCAGTTAGCACTTCATAAATGCTGTGACACTCTCCCTCCCCACTTCCCCAAGCACACATACGACTCTGAAAATCAGCCTAAACTGTCTAGAATTGTGACATACTGCTTTCTTGCATGTAAATATGTACAGTAAAGACACAAAATGTATTTACTGTGGGAGGAGGACGCTGTTATCTGCGAGCAGCCACTAAAATGTGAACATGAGGGTATGCAGTGTCATTTTATAGGAGTATAATCTGGGAAACTGCACTGTGCACCACTTTCTGTTAACTCTGCACACTTAAACACACTCTATTGCTTTCAACAATATTCTGCTTCCTGCTTCTTATAAATCAACAAATGTGGGCCATCAGCCATCATTTTAACTAATACCATAATCTGCATAGGCACAATAATGAACACTACTCTTTGATGGAAATCAAAGCCCTACCTTGCAGTAATTCTAAATCAATATTTTGTTCATCAATTAATATTGCAATTTTGAGCATTTTATAGCAACCAAAACAGTTTCAGCTTACATTTCGGTACTGACGCTCTCTGGACTGCAACACTGTCTTCTGAATTGATAAAATACTTCATTTCAAACTGGAATATAAATACATGTATGCAAGTTTCACTACTTGGGATTCCCTGAAAAGCAGACCCTAGCACAGCTTTGCAGAACACAACATTCCATATGTACTTCTGTATCTGTTTACCTCTGGCTTTGCATATGGTATATGGCAGATGGGGAGCCATGTTTTCCCAAGCTAGAACTGGAACCTGCCCAAAGCTATAAAGCGCTCCAGTCATAAAGCTAGAGGAAAGATATGTCCAGGTGTTTTCTGTTGGAGGTGAATAAGGGGGGAGTGGAGAACCACTGGCTCAACATAGTAAATCCTCCTTGCTTCCTCTTTGCTAGCCTCCTGAAAAGGCTTGTTATTTCTGACTGAGGAAGAAGAGTGTGGTGCTGACACAAATGTAAGAGCAGAAGGACACTGGCAACGCTGAAAGCTTTCTCTGTATGTTTATGTCTACATCTGGAACAACCTGTGCCAATACCAAGTTTTCCAGCTCTAATGTCCGTGTTTGCCTTTTGATTAATGAGCATGGGGCCTACTCTCATTAGATGTTTGAGAGGGAAAAAAAGTGGTTGAGGCTTGAAACATGAACAGTTGATAGAAGTGCTGCTTCCTGTTTCTAAGTAGGAGTTTATTATCTCTTCACCATGAGTGTTATTTATTCATTACTTTGAGCTGGCTGCGAGGATATCCTGTACTGGAGAGAACTGAGGAGAACATGACAGATAAGCCCAAACCAGACACACTCCTCGAACACAGAAGAAACACCAGCCTCGTTCAGTAAGCTTCTGTACAGTGGAGTCTATTACAAGGTGAACAGTGACACCCTCTGGCAAGCAATGGTGCTTTATCTGTTGTAGAACACCACAGTGGCAGTCTTTCAATTGATTGTAGTGAATTGTCATTAAAGCTACTTTTCAAAGTCCCTACTGCAGTTTCAAATAATACCAGACAACTGAAAAAGATAATAAAACAAAAAGCAACAGCAGGACCCAAGTAAAACACTTCTGTGATAAACACAGAGAGACAAAATAAATTACAGCAGCAACACAGAGATGCCAAGTATTGACTACAACTGACTTCCACTGTGTGGAATCAGGGTGGCAAAGAACCAAAAGTCACAGGCTAAATTTAGGAGAATTTATTGTGGCTATTCAACCTGCCTCTTAAAGCAGATAACCAATCATCAAGGGTCCCGTGTAAAGTCCCGACTGGCTATATAATAGTTTAAGTGACTGCTGAGTTCTGGGATTAACCAGTTTATGTTTGACACATGCTCCAACAAAATACAAATAACCACTCTATTTGATCTACATGATTGGAGCGAGTAAAACTACACTGACTAAAAAATCCATCTGTTGAAAGCAAGATGCTGTAGCAGCATCTTAGTACTGTGAGGAAGTAAGTGGAAAAATATATATACACAGTAGTTCAGCTCTTAGCTATAATATGCTGCTCCTGAGCACTTAATGACAGCAATAATAATAATTAGCAGAAGTAGTTTATTGAACAATATTAAGACTGAATGATCATTTAGTCACCACTTTATTATTCAGTCTGACATTACGTTGTTGTAGCCACTCTTTGCCCTAACCGCTCATTAGCTGACTGATGTGCCGCATGCAGCTGATGTAATGTCACTTTTACACTAAGGCTGCATTAATCACCATACATTTAGCATAAGCTATCCGAGTTCATGGATTCATGTAGGGCTGCAACTAATGATTATTTTCAGGATTGATTAATCTTTTCTTGATTAATCGATTCATTGTTTTGTCAATAAAATGTGAGAAAATGGTGAAAAATGCACGCTATATTTTCCCACAGCCGAAGAAGATTTGGTCAAATCGCTAGTTTTACTCACCCAACACAAATTTGAGCAACAAAAGACATTAGAGTCTCACATTTGAGAAGCTGAAATCAGCAAATATTTGGCATGTTTGCTTGAAAAATTACTGAAAAGATTGAGTGATCTAATCTAATTGACTAATCCATTAATTGACTGATCGACTAAAAAAAACACTTGTATGTTAAATAAGCAAAAACTTATGTAGTGCTGTCCTGATAAAGGAAAATAATAGTAATAGGTAATGTGTTGATAATATTGAGTAGCTGTCATTACATTATTTATAAGTAACTAGTATTTTATTACTCCATTTTCAGTAACAGCAAGAACAACACTGATTGTTGAGGAGTCTTACCAGCCATTTGAAAGGGAATCAGATTTCTTACCTGGTTTAGGAGCTGTGGCTGCTGTTCTCCCATCGGGGACAGACACTGGATCCTTTCTTGATGTTTCTGAGCCGGTAGGTGCAGCATCCGCTACCTCCTTCTGGACTTCTGTGATAGCGGGACACTCTGCTACTTCCTTCTGAAGGTCTGGGACAGCAGGACACTTCACTTCTGACTGACAGAGTTTACTCGGTTCCCGTGGACCTGCTTCCTCACACACCGAGTCCATTGGCTCCCCTACAAGGCACAAAATCAATATTGTGTACAGCAGATAATGGTGCCAACACCAGAGCCACAGCACCAACACTGTTTTGAGTTTGTGCCCATCTCTAACTGTACTTTCAACTATGCACTCTGATGCAAGTCCAATAGTCCAATAGTGTTGACAGATGACAGCTGTTTTTTCCATTTTTTCATTAATGTACTGTATACCAACACAGATTAATTTAGTAGACAATACACATGCATTAATAACTATTATACAAAAATAAATATGCTCTCACCATCATCCTGTCCTGTCGGTAATTCCCCTTTGGAAATGAATTTGTTCATCTTCTTCAGGATTTTCTTGTGGGATTTGGAAGGCTGGAATTTCGGTGCATGACATCTTGACAGAGAGCACAAAGGTAAAGAACAACATATATTTGAATATTTATATCTGCTGTTAGACAAATATTTAATAGGTGATTTAATACATCTATCAAACGACCACGGGTCATCCTCAAGTGTTCCATGTTTTTCTGGTGTTGTCAGTTAACTGAAGCATGAATCACAGGAAAAACTTCTGACGGGTAAAATATCATTACCTGATGGTATACTGTGGACAGCATGTCTTGTTCATTATGGGCTTATAGACATATTTCCCACTTCTGAAAAGGAAAGAATGGATGACACTAAATACATGAATCAATTTGAAATATCCTAAATGACATTTCTTAAACTATATTAATGAGAAGAGGTCCATATGTAAGTAAGGAGGGATTGCGTGAAAGTGGGAGACATCTACTCACCTTCTCCATCCTCGGTCTATGAGATCTTGGTAGTCCTGTACAGTCATGGTATGAGACCACATCCCTGTAGAAAACAAAAGGAGCATCATAACTTTAAAACCTTTAATTGATTTCATATGATTTTACTCCACGCTATTCAAATAAAAAGAAACATTCATCAGAGCATGCTGTCTAATGTCTAACTTGAAGGAAATTATATCAGAAACAGGCAGAAAAGGGTCTTGAATTAGCCCGGCTCTTTTCACAACTCAGAGAAATAAAGCTCAATTACAGACAGAATTATAAATATACATTTTTTAGCCTGAAATTGGAGGCATGTATACAAGTAATGAGTGGTTTTGTTAAGGAGCTGTTCAGAGTCTGGTGGGAGGTCCACATTTTGGTTTCAGCGTAAATCACAGTGTCCCCCACAGTACAGTCCCACAGTGCTTTAAGCCCCCAATGGTAACACACTAATTCACTATTTGTATCCACAGCAGCTTGGATCCTACTTCCCAGAACTGAGGTCTGAGCTCCCCGTTTCAACTCCTGACCTTCTCCTGTGCAACCATATACACAGTTTGCATGAGCACACACACCAAAAAGTCTCTATGACAAGACCGCTATCAGTTTACATCTAAAACAACCGAGGGAAGTTCACTGTATACCAGTTCACACAACACACACTAAGTTTGCAGCGGACTATAATGTTCTATGTCCCAGGAGAGCAGTGTTTAGCCAGAGTCCACAGAGACAAGGAGACAACACAGTGTGATTCAACAGAGCGACACTACAACAGTGAAGCAGTAAATGACTGGTGCTAGTTCTAAGGCCTGCAAATACAACAGCAAGACTGCAGGTTTTCTTTAAAAAATATTATATTATTATTATTATTATTATTATTATATTATCATTACTAAACCATCAGTTAGGGGCCTGTCAATACATGTCAGTAATAAGATATATTATTATATGTGCAATTTTGAAGATTCAAACAACATTAAAAAATGTAAACTGTCAAGCTGTTATCCTCCAACTATGACACAGAACCTTACAGAACAGAAAAAAAACGATGCTTACAGAACAAAAGGAGATTGATATTTTTCAGTGATACCACTGGCATGAACAAGAGTGAAATCAACCTGAGAAAATACACAGCATATATCTATAATTTAAGATCCTTAGGGAGTTACGTTTAAATATCACACATTTATGGCCTCACCATAAGTTTAGAAAGTAATCCCTCAGGGGTTTCTGCTCTATGACACAGTTTTTATGTCTCAAAATTCTCATGACCTCTGCAAGCGCTAGCAAGTTGTCATATGAATTTGAGTATGAAATACTAATTTTAGTATTCTATTTCAAAAAGCATTGAGTGGGCTCCAAATGGATTATAAACAAAGTATGATATATTGAAAACCTTGCATATCAATTGACGTCATCCTAAAAGCTTTCAAGAGCAAGTAAATGTGGGGAGGGACAGGACAGGGCCAAATAAATAACACAAAAGTCAAATACTCGTAAGTGAAAAAGCCTGATAACTAGTCAGACAGGAAGTCAGAAGTTTAAAAGGGTAATAGTTCTCGAGTACAAATGAAACATCGTCGTGTGAGCTGGGTATGAGCGCAACAGCTGTCATCATGGCACAACAGGAGTGCCTCTCCATCGTTCACACCTGATCCATTTGCCTCCATTGAGGCATGACAGACACAGTGACAGATGTTGTACTCTAGTGTGGGGTCGCATTTGCTTTGCATGTAACAACACTGTTGATAACACTGCACCAATCACATAGAGAAAAACATTATCTTATTGAGCACCTGCTCGGAAAAGTTAACAATACAACAGAAACACTGCTCATATATCTGATAATCACTCTGTTAATGTTGTTCCACATGTCTTCCTAGGAAAACACAAGCACTACAGTAAGAATATAACATGACAAATTATAGTGGAAGAACAACAAAAATGTTTTGGTTTTTTTGCTGCAGCCTGAAAATAATCAACTGGACCTCGGTGACCTGAAATAATGGGTTAATTTCTATTCTTTGTAAGTCTAGTGAACATTCATTTAACCTGTATCAACACAAGGAACCTATAACCAGTAACACTGTTACTGATCACTTACAAGAATTACACAGGGAGTCTTGCCTCCTCTCCAGAACCTGCCATGCCCACATGACGTAACATATCCAGATTACGACTCTTATCTTAGTTTAGGCAACAGCTCTCGTCTGCAGGCTGAGCCCAATCGCTCATTGACTGCATTAAGAACTGCCTGATACCTAATTATAGTCAACCTGTCTCGCCCCTACTCACCTCCAATGAATGATACCATTCTGTCCCACACAGAAAATCCCTTCCCATCTTCTTACACAGCTTTTTCTATAGCTCTGTCTGCATCAAAGTCAGAACTTCTAAAAATGCGGTGTTACATTTACCTTGGTTGCCTTTAAATGGCAGCCTTTCCACACAACACACAGTATGGCATCTTTTAGCACCCTTTAAGTTCTGCTCAATTGTCTGCATTCACTTTCAAGAGAGATTTATAGGTTTATAAACCTTCATGGCATGTGACTGTGTGGACTGTGTCACCCTTCCCGTGAATAGATTCATGGAAGGAAACTTCCTGGCAATGAAGGATTCTTGTGGGCTAATGAAACTCTACCCCTTAATTAACTTAATATACCAAGCTTCCCTTGCTAAGTATACCGCTATACAGAAGGCAGTGGGTGGAAAAGCTCCTTCCTGGTTTGTGCCTGTCTGAGACACAAGACTAACAAGTATATTCTTAGAGCTTTCACTGATTTTTACTTGTTTCCCACTGATTGCCAAATGACAAGCATGTCCTTTTACAATCAAAGTTATGTGGCTGTGCAAGTCTGACATATATTTGAAAAACGTCCTGACAAACAGATGTGTAGACAAACAATTTTGTTGTTTCCACTTCATTTGTGATTAGGCATTTGAAGTGGTATGCTAAGTAAAAAGTGGTGGCTTGACATTTTTCAGAATGCTTGATCCACTGACTCCATTTGTGTCCTTGTTTCTTTATATTATCGCTTTAAACAAATCAATTCAGAGTTCACTTGGAATTGAGCCCAGGCCACCGCCTGCAACTGGATCAGGGAGAGAGGATTTCCACTGCAGCTGGACAGAGTGGTTTCTCATGTCCTTAAACTGAACATAAACTAAAAACACTCCAGCCTTCACTTGAACTACAAAACAGGGGTCAAAAATGAATGAGTCATTACATATACACGCTGTTTCAGCATGTTGTGAAATCTCTTTCATATTTAGCCTTAGGTTTATGCTGTTGCAGCACTCCACTCAGCTAATATTATAATTATCATAATAACTACATTGAGTGTTACACCTGAAAAAATTACAGCTAACACTACAAAGTATGAGAAAGTACTGTAGCTAATGCGCCATTCACCAGATGATAGTTATTATCACATTATGTGACATGACAAGTCCGTAATATGTGCTGTTGCTGACCATCAGGTTTGAGCTCTCTTCTACAAAATATGTAAATACACGATAGCACATCCTGCATCTCTTTTTACCTGACATGTAAAGGCCTCTAGATCCAGTGTCACAGTACTGACAGACCAAATAAGACAGAGACAGCTGCACTTTCGCTTGTGAGGGACACAGCCTCGGCTCTCCGTCCTGCTCCGCTTATACACTGACCGTTAGCTAGCTTGATGCTAGTAGAGATGTTAACAGGTCTGCTGCTAAGCTGCTAATGTTGCAGCGTTAGTCTTGAGTAGAACATTATTGCCCAACTCAATAACAACAGCCCAAACTTCCTTAATTATTTTAACTAATTTTATTTTACCACAATCTTGGTGTGTTTCCCACGATGAAAGAGTTGGGCTATAAGATGCTAAGGGCTAAAAAGAAATGAGTTAATGAACACCATCGAAGTAACGTTAGATGAACGCTAACTAATGTGTGCACTCAGTAGGATGTACTGCTCTTTCTGTGTAAGTACATCAGATACAACTCACTCTAAGTTAAAGACATTACAAACATTACAGTGCCAACATTAGCTAGCCATCTTTAAAAGCAGTTACTACTCCAGCAAGTAGACGGAGCTAGGTCGTTAGCTTAAGCCAGTTCAGCGACACCGACTGGCTGTATTTCTTCGCTACTTCATTAGACACTTACCATGAGAAAAGTTCCCCTTTTCATTTTTACAGTAACCACAGCGGTAGCCGTCATCTCCCCCGAAATATTCTACTATAGTGTAAGACTTGTTTCCTGCCATCTTTAAAATCGAGACAGATGACAGCCGAGTTTGCCCGGTGTCCGGGCAAGTACTGCTGGCTGTCAAACCCCGCCCACATCGATGACGTCACCAGCGCTGCGTTGAGGTCAACTGGGAGTTCTGAACGCGCCCCGCCCTCTCATATCTGGGAAGCTTTGTGTTGTGGATGTGTTGGTTTAATAACATTTAATCAATCTTCAAGAACGAAATGAAGCACTGTATTGTTTGCATGTCTTCAATCATTGGGCAGCACTGAAATGAGTGGCTTTATGTTTTATGTTATCTTATGTTAGTGCAAGGGTAGCAAATATTTAAGAGTAGAACATACTATGAAAACAGTAATCTGTTGAGCAATTGAATGTAAGCATTACTGAATATTCAAAAACTAGAATTAAATTGCGCAACATAATTCTGCCTGTATACTAAATGCATTTGTAAACCAGGGACATTATGATGCAGATTTTTTAGTATTAAGTTTGTGAGACAGAACACAAAATCATGAGTAAAGAACTGTACAGCATATTTATTCAATCATCTGTGCAAAGAGGAGGGACAGCACAATAAATCTGAACCAAGATCCTGCACAAACAAAACTTACGGTAAATTACAAAAAGACCAAGGGAGAGTTTGTACGTAGAAAAATAAGTTAGAAAATTACAGATGGTGTCTTTAATCTGCTGCCATAAAAATGACTATACAGAGGAAAGAGCTTTGTGTATATTTTATGTTTCACCGGACACACACACATAATGGGATTTGTTTATTATTTTCTTTTTACCATAATGCATTTCCCCAGTCAATACCAGTCATGTAACAATCAAGTCATTTTCTGAGGAGATTTGTATTTATCTAAAAATCTGATTCACAGGTTTATGCACAGGTTCACAAAACGAGGAACTTGGTTATCTGGTAAAAATAACCTCTGTTCTGCACGCAAGTTTCCTTCACCAATATACAGGATTTATACAGGTGATGAAGCAGCAGCTAAAAAGTTGAAGTGCTACTGGCTGACACAAACCTTGAAATAAACTCTGTAGACAGTTATCAGTTATCTTGACTCCTGTTGATGGCTCTTTGGTTTGGTGCCTAACTAAAGCTCCCCTGTGGGACAGGGATGTTTTCATGAAGGTACTTCATACTGCCTTGCTCAGAGAAGTCAGCCACAGTGTGCCCTTCCCCTCGAAGAACCCATTTGGTGGTCAGAAGTCCCTCCAAACCCACTGGGCCTCTGGCATGTATCCGTGCCGTACTGATACCAACCTCAGCTCCTGCAAAATAAGTAAAATTAAACTCTTCTGCCCCATTTTCAAGACAGTGGCAGGTCCGATCCATTTACAAAGGGATTTATAATCTCATATTTTCCTCAAATGGCATTAAGAAGTAAAACCATGCCTGATACTGTACATACCTAGGCCAAAGCGGTAGCCATCTGCAAAGCGAGAGCTGGAGTTCCAGAATACACAAGCGCTGTCCACCTGCTGCAGAAACTGTTCAGCCGTCTCTTCATTTTCTGTAATAATGACATCAGTGTGGGAGCTGCCGTATTTGTGGATGTGGTCCACGGCCTCCTGCATGTTGTCTACCACCTCAATGCAGCACTCCAAGTCCCCATACTCTGTCCTCAGAGACTTCACCTCAGATGGGCTGAAAGTTAAATAGGATGCAAACCGGGGGCCCGCATGGATCTTCACCTGAGAGAAAGTAATGGCGAAATCATTAAAATGAATTGAAAAAAATATATTTACTGACCTAAATTAAGAACCAAGGTCTCTCTCTAGAAAGTTTGTTTCTGTTTCTGGAGCTCAAACCTTCTTCAAAATGTAAAAGCCACTTAACCATATACTGTAATGCTATGTATAATACTTGGGAGTGTCGGTGCATGTTTCTTACATGTTCTGTTCTTAGCATATCAATGATCTGGTCAAATATAGGAGTTCGCAGCAAATCTCTGTGAATAAGCAGGGTCTCCATGGCATTGCAGGCCGCAGGGTAGTCACATTTGGAGTCTCTGACTACAATGAAACATAAATTAGTACATGAATATTCATTCAGCAAGTTAATAACCAGAACTATTGGGCAGCATGTGAATTAATAACAATTACAACTGCTAAGTGCAGTCAAATAAAATATGAAAACAAGATTTTTTTCCCCACTTCTACAACTTGCAAAACATTGTGACCAAACCACAGCACAAATGGAAACAGCATCACAATTTTCTCCAACCTTCACACATACACACAGGACCCACATACCAATGTCAATAGCTTTGTCTATGCTGGCATCGCTGTCTATGTAAACGTGACACACGCCCTCGCTGTGGCCCAGTACAGGAATGCCCTTAGCTGCCCTTTGGATGTTCCGGACCAGCTGGGAAGAGCCCCTTGGAATGATCAGGTCGATCAACTTGTCCAGTCTGCACAGATCCTCAACTTCTTCACGTGTGCTCACCTACATGGTAAAGGTAAATTTTTAGCATATCACAGAATATCTGAGTTAATACTGTAATCATGTAAAACTCGCACTGTGTTTAGATAACGTAATGCTTTCAGTTTTACCAGTTGAATGGCATCTGTCACTCCATGAATGGAAAGTGCTTCCTGAGTGAGTTGATGTAGAATTTTATTGGTGTTGGAAGCTTCTTTACCCCCCTTCAGTAGCAAAGCATTTCCACTGGCAATAGCCAGAGCTGACACCTGAAACACAATATGAAATACATGAAAATGTTAGTTTAATTTTCAATGGCAAAGATGTTAAACAACTCACAGACCAGCAGCTAATGGTGATTAAGTCTACAGGTGGAGCGTTGGGCTTGACTGACCTGTGGGAGGCAATCGGGACGTGACTCAAAGATGACCAACAGGACACCGATGGGGACAGTGATCTGTTCCAGCTCGAGGTTGTTGGCCACTCTGGTCCTCCTCAGCACCCGACCCACGCTATCCCTTGAGGACACAGCAAGCTGACGGAGGCCAATGGCAAGGCTGTTCAGCTTAGAGGAGGACAGACTCAGGCGGTCGATCAGAGGCTGGGACAATCGACCTGTGAGGGAATAGAATACACAAATAAAAACCCTGACAATGCAGTACTCTAATAATAGATCCATGTAGAAACAGTACTTTTGCTTTCAGCAAGCAGAGGTATTGTAAAGCAGGAGTGAGAACTTTGCTCATCCAGTTAAAAAGCACTCTCACTACGCTATGCTGTCTTACAACACTGAATGACTCCTGCCAAACTTACAAGTACTGTGCATTCATAAGCCTCTTACTGACAATATGGTTGATGCAAACCAGAGCTAAGATAAATGGCAACTAAAGCTGACAACCAGATGATCCAAACTTCCTTCATATGGCAGTTTCCTTAAGTGGAAGTGCTACAGATGAGTGATAACCACTGGCAGAGCATTCTCTGTGCCTGTGTACCTGATGCTGTTGCCAACTCCATGTCTCTCCGGTTGGCACTGAGGATCTCATCTTTCTTCTCTGTAAGCAGCTCAGCAAGGCAGCAGATGATCTCCCCTCTCTGTAAAAACAAACACACACCACTCGATATGATAAACAAATATCACAATCAAGAGTAATTAAAGCCACTACCAGTACAATGTAAAACTTAATGAGTTTGGCGACCCCTTGAAACCTGTTGTGAAAATAATCTCCACATTTCTTGTTGACAGGTTTTTAATTTTTTATGTTTGCCGAGTGCTAAACAAGAGATGCTTTCTCTCTACTGTAATCTTGTCATTTAAATTAATTTAGGAATGATATGAGGTCAATATACTGTATAAATAAAAATGCAAACTTATTAGACTAAATCTTAATATGTCAGTGCTAAATAAATTGCAATAAATGCCATTCCACTGTGTTATATATGATTCTATTGCAATCAAGTGTAAAAACAATTTGGACCCCATGAGAAAATATATATACTACTACACTTCAGTTAGCCAGACCACACTGAGGGAGAAAAAAACTCACCTGTTCGGGGTGCAGGGAGGCCAGAGTCCTGCCTGCATGCCGGGCCATCTCTGTCTGCTGCTCCACAGTTGGACCTGGTGGTGTCAATAAAACACGCATCAAATATGAAAACACAAACATAACAAACAGGTAAAATTTGCTTTCCAGATGGTTTCACTCAGTACCTGCAGGTTTCACTTCAGAGAAGAAGGTGCCAACTTTCTTCCCTTCCACAATGTCTGTGATGACGTGGCCTGTGACTTTAGGATTTGTGCCGTTGGCGATGACAACAGACGTCCCACCCTGTAGAGCCCAAAGGGCTGCTTTCACCTGATTCAGACAGCATGATAAGAGTATAATTCAACTTTTCTATCATTCAACCAACTCAGTCCTGTTTACACTTTGAGATGAGATATTGTCTGTCATGCTGACCTTGGCTTCCATGCCGCCAATGCCGACTCTGGACTTGGTGCCGTACGTGATTGACTGCTGGTCTCCAGGATAGAATATATCAATGAGCTTGGCATCATCTGTTCCTGGGGGACTGTCGTACAAGCCTGTGGAATAGATTTTTTTCCCTCTTTAATCCTTCACAGAACCAAAGCAGTGACACTGATATTTATATCTTTTGATTAAGAAAAACCTGACCAAGAGGCCAGACAGCATACAGAAAGTTTCTATTAATAGATAACTCATTGAAGGCATATGTTCATGAATAAAAGCAAGGATAAGTGGATTGATTCATGATCATTTTGATTCTTGATTAACTGTTTAAAGGCATAACGAGTAGGATTTTCCTAAAAAACAAATGCATAGTATGTAAATAATCCCTCTCAATCATCACTTATGACCCACTAGAAGTGTGTGGCAGTGTCTGTATCTGCAGAGACTCTGCCCTCTGCCTGGATTTTCTTATTTTGCTGTGCTTGGGACATTTGTGGGCATCAAACTTTGGGCAGTGGTGTGTAGCCCCCAGCCAATAATGTTGTGGTGCGGGACTCTATATAAAAACTTAGCTATCAGTTACTAGATCGCAAGTATGTGCAACTACCAGAAGCGTGTGCGCTTTGAGCCGGGGAGGAGGGGCCAACTTTGAATGTCGCGTTTACAAACAGCAACCGACAAATCCTACTCGGTATGCCTTTAAAGTACTCCAGCTATTTAGCATTACACTTCCATAACATTGGGGGACTCACAAGAGACAGATTAAAAGGAAGAATGGTTCAAATTGGAGCAAGTGATGCTAAGATAACCTGACTTCTAGTCTCTAGTATGGGAACAGCTCCAAAAACTTTGCATTTATTCTACTCCATATCAGTGCAAACTACATATCCATGGCGTTTTTTATGGTTGGTAAGACAAAATAAACTATTTATAGATATCACTTTGGTTATTTCTGTACCTTCAACATCAGACAGGGCAATAAGGAGGTCTGCTTTCATTTCAACAGCCAGCCGTGCAGCCAAGCTGTCATTATCTTTGATGCTTATTACCTGAAATACAAACAGATATTTCATTAAGCCAAAAGGAAACTCACTCTATCTCACATTACACTGTAGAATAACAGCTTATCAGTAGCTACCATGCAACAAAAGCTTCCAAGTCCCAATCAGTCGCAAAACAAACAACATATGTTCACCTCTTTCCAAAAGGAGATAACACAAGCAGGTCTGTGCACAATAAAATGGCAGAAAATAAGACCACCATACTTTGAATTAGTAGATAACATTTAAAGCAGCCTTTAGAATTAAAACCATGTGTCCAAGAAGTTATATGTTAGTGAGGATGGAAATGTAAGTGAAGAGAAACATACGTCTTTCATTTATGCATGATTTAAGCAATCCACCATCACAATTCTGGACCACATTTAGCATTCCCAGCATGCCCTGCACACAGTACCCACATTTACCCCCTGCAGATCACTGTTGGGAACAGGGGGCGGAACAACAGCATCATTGGTGTTGATGATGGGAACAATGTTCATCCGCAGCAGTTCGTAGAGCGTGCTGTTCAGGTTGCGACGCTTCTGCTCATCATGAAAATCCAGGTTGGTGACCAGAATCTACAGAAGTGGGAAGAAATGTAGAAAATTAAGTGACATTTAAATCATTTGCTATCAGTGTTTTTTTACATGAGAAAAGTTGAGTGCATACTTGTGCAGTGCAGGTGCTGTACTGGGTGAACATAGCTTCATACAACGCCATCAGACCGCTCTGTCCAGCAGCTGCACACGCCCTAGCCTCCAAAACTGGAACTGACTGAAAAACAGAGGTGTCACTAAACTTAACAAGACTACAAACAAAATTCAACACATTATTTAATACTTAAGCAAGGAGTGAACTAAAACTCCCAGTATTCGAGATTATTATTCACCATTTCTTTGAGTTGGTTCTGTCCAGAATGCAAGGCTTGCCTGACACTCTGAGACAGCAGGATCTCATGTCTCAGTCTCTGCTTCCCAAACGCCACAGCACCACTGGTGACAATCATCATCTCCCTGCCTTGATTCTGCAGCATGGCCACCTGACAGGACACACAAAGATCATAACATTCAAGTCAGTCCAGTTCATTTTTAAGTCAAGAGCTCCTCTCTTGTGTGTATCAACAATATTAATGTGGCGTTACCTGCTCTACTATTGAGGCCAGTCGTCCCAGTGCCAGACCGCACTCATCCCGAGTCACCACAGCACTCCCCAGCTTCACTACAATGCGTTTGGCCTGCTTTAACTCACTGCGGTGGGCAAAAGACTTCCCATGCGGGCGTGGGAGCGAGACTGCAGAGAATAACATGGTCACATTATATTACACACATTACTGCATAGGGATCAAAGAGATGGTGAGAATAGCGAATATGCCTTAGAAGTTGGCTGGTTACTTACATTTAGCCTGAGAAAACGTTCTGATGGAGATTGGACAGACATTTGACTGCCGGAGTCTGGATGTCAGGCGAGAGCACAAGGCTAGCCTGGCAAACATGGCACCGACACTTGAGGACAGCTGTGATGAGCACACAAACCAGTGTGAGGTTACTCTAACAGTGCAATAACCTCATCTGAGATAAGCAGCTGTAGGATGTGATAGACTGGCTGCATGGCTGGCTATCTACACCAAGCATTAACATGTAAAGAATATTACATACAACAAAATCAATGGATGTTACTCATTTGAACATTATTTCAGTGTCACTGTAAAAGTTTGCATAATGTGCCATGAGGTTATCAGCACTGTGTTGGTAGTTGAAGTTGACACACTGACCCAGTGAAGAGGATGTTGTTTGGATTAGTTATTTTTCCAGCTAAAAAATCCAGAGGCTTGGTGCTGTTCACACAATTAAAGTCTAACATATGTGAAGCCACTGAAGTTTACAAGTTGGATAATGAGGCTAACAGACTGTAGCTATGTGTCCATTGTTACTGCTGTCAAAACGTACAGTACCGGGGGCTAGCTGAGGTTAGCTAGCATTAGCTATTGTGAGCTACCTCACTTCCTAGCTTAGCGGCTATTTTCGACTAAATAGACAGAAGGAATTTAGTACAAGATGACCTCTTACCCGACAATGTGAAACTGCAGAGGACCAAACACAACTACACTTGTAAGGGCACTGCAGGAGACACGTAGTCAGCCGGACCGGCGGTGCTTTGCTGCCACATCCACAGCCCACGTTGGGTTGGGAATGTGCCGTAATCGAGCTATGCACGAACGACGTGTACGCAGGATATCTGGATACGCACATGCAGTAAGAAATGGACTTAAGCAAGTCAGCATCAGTCTTTACGTACGCAGAAATAGTACTTTTGATGGGTGGACACTTATGTAGCTATGGGAAGTACAAGCGCAGGGATGAAGGGTAAAAATACACAACGCTGCTACTATTTGACATTTAGTTTCAGTTTTTGTTCACGTTAAGAAAACTAATTACTGCTATACTTGTAAATATCTATATACAAATACTTGCAGATAGATCATAAAAGACATATACAAATTAT
>NTHP01000233.1:392280-402400 GCA_003416845.1 Oplegnathus fasciatus
ATGTACATACAAGACAGAGGACACAGTTTGATAAAAAGCTTTGTCAGTTTTTTGTATTAAGTAGCATTGGAATTTAAAACGATGTTGTAGACCTGAAAAGCAAAATACCAGGTACAACTGCACAAAACCCAAAAGATAAATCATGACGAGCAAGACATGCTCCATACATAACCAAGTCCTTGGCTACGCTGGCTGACATGTTGCTGAGTAATAGAGGTGGTTCATGGAGATGCTGCTTGCGTCTTTGACTTGATCCAGTTCAGGAAGTGAGTGACCCGTGTGTAGACCCCAGGTTTGTTCTTCCTTCCACACTGGTCTCCCCAACTCACCAGACCATAAACAACATGGGTATTGTTCTGCTTACAAGTCAGTGGTCCTCCAGAGTCACCCTGAAACAAGAGCAAACAGCTGACCAGATACAGGTATCACTGCTGCACACAACTATTTTAAGGGCTTACCTCAGATAAGTTAGTCATGCAGATATTTTGAGTGATAGCATGCACTTAACTGGCAAGTTTCCTCTACTAACCTGGCAGGAATCCACCCCTCCCTGCAGGTAACCAGCACAGAACATAGTATTATCCAGGACATTGCCATAAACAGCACGTTCATTGCACTTTTCCTGGTTGATCAACAGTACATTGGCCTCCAGCAGGTGGTTGGAACCATAGTTAGCTGCAGAGATGAGGTGGAAAAATTGGATTTTACCAAATATAACAACAAATGCAACAAAGTTGTAATAAACAAAGTTGTCTTTAATTTCAGTGGTTGGTTGCGAAGAAAGATTCAAGATTTATGGGGTCTTTTAAAATAAAAAGCTTTCAACCCTGAAGTGCCTCTAAAACAAACCAAAAGATCTGAATGAAAATTACAGCTTTTATTTTGTGGCTGAATATGCGAAAGTGGCCTTACATTCCTCAGTGGCACCCCATCCAGAAATGGTACACTCCATCCCATCAGGCAGTTGGGCATCAGGCAGACAGGCTGCCTTCACAAACTGGGTCTCATTGGCACAAACTCCATTGGTGCCTTTCAGCCTCAACAAGCCTTTGGAAATGTAGCTTGGATTAAAGTCGCATGTAAAAAGTACTTAATTTCTTGCATTTTTACATCACAATCTCATTACTTCTACTTTTTACGGTTTTTAAAGTTTACTTCATGGACTATCAATACTGAACATTTCATCACTCATATCATTACAAATGCTACTATTTGACCCTCTGCCAAATTGGTGACACTGGACACATCCCATCCTTAGTTAACTAAAAAGGATCAAGATACAGAGGTAAGATGCCGTCAGTAAGCAGTTAGATATCAAATTCTAATACTGTTGCTAATATCGGTGCTTATTTTATATAAAATGAGCGAGAGACATGGGTCACCTATGTCGTTGTAAACAGCTTTAGGAGTCTCTCTGTAGTTCTCATGTACAATAGCCTCTTCAACTTGTATGGTTTGCTCTGTGGGTTCCTCCATATTCAGTGACAGACCCCCCATAACCACCTGCATGTCCTTGTTTTGTTCACTGTTCAAACACAAACAACACATGATTAAGATTAAGTCCACATGTGAAAGCTATTCCATAATCCTATTCGGTGTTTTTATTCCAGATCTGTAGTCATTATGATTGCGCTTACATGCAGTGTCCAGCTGTCAGTACCCAGCAGCTCTCGATGAGAACTCCTCCACAGGTGTGTCTGAATGCCTGGTTGGAGTTTATTGGTCTCACTTGCAAGGACACCTGCCAGGGTATAGCCGCGGGAGCGACCTTCAGACCCCCAAAGATTCGGGTTATGGTCTTTTTTGGTTGAGGCATCCCACAGGTGGAGAACTGTTGCAGTGGAGCGGCGGTCGTGAGAGGAACACCAGTGGGTGTAGGAGATGGTTGTGGAGCCTGGCTGGGCTTCTCAGTCGTCGGGATTTTGGTGGTCAATGGCTCGAGGGCTGCTGTAGGTTCAGGCTTTGTAGGTTGGGGCTTGGGGGCAGTGGGTTCGGGTTCTGGAGGGACAATTTCAGTTGGCGCCACACCTGAAAACACATTCACAAGAAGACAACAGAAGATAACAACTGTCTTTGCTGACCATGCTCATAATCAGAAAGTTGTCTGAAGCTTTCAAACTGACCTGTCGGTTCAGGACACTCTGTCACATCACAGTAGTCCCATAACAATCTGCGGCCTCTTCTGAAGAAACACCAGGGCATCCCGTCTCCGTCTGGGTTTCTGTGTCATAGAAACTGCGTGAGTAAACGCCCTCTGCTGTTTGAATGCGCTTATATATTTTCTCCTGACCTGCAGAAGTTGTGAGGGCCAAGTCCGTCTTTGTCCTCGAAGGAGTTGAAGGGATCAGTTCCTTTCTCCAGGATGAAGTGAGAGTTCCAGTAGAGGCATTCATCGCCATCATCTGTCTCACTCACATTGCCACGATATGACTCTCCATCATCCACATAGCAGTCATCTGGGCCTAAGAAATATACCATACTCAGTCAGTATATGAATAATGATGATGCATATATTGAACTGGAAAACGTAGGGTATATATTTACCAACATGGCAGAAACGTCCTCTGTACCCTAGAGGGCACTGGCAGTCAAAGTCATTACCCTCCTTGATGCATTTTCCACCATTCCTACATGGATTAGGCTCACACAGTGAAACTTTGGAGAAAAACAGTTAAAAGTGAAAGCTCGCTTTCAGAAACTGTGGAGACTTGTGGAAAAGAGATATTCTGTTTTGTCTGGATAGAAGAAATACTCCTTACCATGTCTGCAGTTTGGAGGCTGGAAGGGCTCCTTGCATTTGCACTCGTAGAAGGGGGCAGTTGAAGTCAGTACACATTCACCACGCCCGCATGTACCTTTCCTACAAGCTTTTGGACCTGAGATGATAACACAGTAGTTTGAATTTTGAATATAAAATAAAATGAATTTTTAATCTAAATATTTTTGAAATTTTTGCTCATTATATATTATGCATACATGACCAACAACAACAGCATGAGAAAAGGGATTTTCTTCAGACCTTTCTCGCATTTCCTTCCCCTGTACGGTCTGGGACAATCGCATTTGAATTTTCTCTTGTTTTTCTCCTCACACACTCCATTGTTGAGGCAAGGGTTTGGGTCGCATTGGCCTGAGAAATGAGAAACGTTAAGACAGGAATGTGAGATTTAAATTAGAGCTTTCCAGTGTACTGTAATCTATCATGCCATGTGTCATTACACAGATTGGTATAAGGAGTTAAAAATATCTGAGTGTTAACTGCCTCACCTTCTAGCGCTTGAAGTTCAAGAAGCCATTCTGAATTACTTTGGTCTTCATCATCTTCATCATCACCAGCTCCGTCTATGAGCTCAAAGAAGGTGTCTAAAACAATGTTTTTCTTTATTAGATATGAAACACTGTTGTCTCCCTCTCTCTCTCATCCTATAAAACTTGCACATATTTAAGGTTAAGTAGAGAGGTATTCACTGTGACTGTGAGGACGTACAGGATACTAAATGTCAAATATTGTTCTATATATGAAATGTCATGAAAGGAATGAAAAGAAGCACTACCTTGAATTATGTCCGCATATCTTCCTCTCTTTTTCTCATGTTTATGCCCAGGTCCGTGTGGCTCATGATCGTGATGATGTTTCTTCTTGTGCTTTTTAGGTTTCAGCTGAATAATAATTTGACAGCAGCACATAAGAGTCATAATGATGACAAATTACGTGCAATTGTTTAGTAGAATTCCATTGATATTTCTGACAGTTCAACATAACCATGACAAAAGAATTATTATTAATCATAGTGAATTCATCTTTTTAAACAGAAACATGGGCAAGAAGCTCTACTGCATTTTATTCCCAGCAAAATTCATTTTCAAACATTGTAAATGAGAGCCAATACATTCATTTATTGCTACACATCTGCTATGTAACATATAGAGTGAATACATACTTCAGCAGGTATGAGGAGCACCGCTAAGCAGAGGCAAAAGAAGAAGAGCTTTAGGTTCATGATGGTAGCCGCTCAGAAGATATCCAGGAGAGTAAAATGAGAGTGCGCTGTCTGGCAGATCACTCGCACTTTTCAAAACATTTGTGTAAGTACACTAACCTTTGATTCACCGGGGGTGTCTGGCATCCATCCCTGTTGCTGAGTCAGTTCTATTGATTTTAACTGTGCTCTTGGATAGTTATTTTGTTTTTTAGGAATAATAGGCAGAACACTGCTCATGTTACCAAACACTTAGAATGAACAAATACATTGTGCAAAAATCAAGTCACATGTCAACCTTGAAACATTTTTCATATTGAAAATTCATTCAAATGGATTTTGATCAAATAGATGAGCGTGCGGGCAGATGCAACACAAAGGCTCAGAGAGCATATTTACAAAGCCAATTGTTTGTTTGAATATAGACTTTGGATCCACATACACTCAGTGCATATCAGGATAAATGACCATGTGCTTCACAAAATCAGTATAATACTTATGGCATGATTCTATGCTCAGTCAAATATTCCATGACATCACTTGTATAACAGTATCAGTAACTTTTATGACTTCCAAGTAGAAGCGAAACCTTTTTAAACAAGACTTTGTCATAAAGAGAGAATTTGTCAACTCAAATTGGTTTCATTGTCCTTTTTCTTTAAGTTGAATGAGCTGAGAGCTGGGTCACACTGCTTCTAATATTTCTGTACATTCATCTGTTTAATATGCATATACAGGCACTAAAAGTTACCATGATTCATTGTAAGGAACTATCTTCCTACTAGAAATGGTTATCACATTGTGCCTCTTTGTCATCTGAAATACATTATATCAGACATATTCAGAGTTTTAGCAAAGGTACCACTTTCTAATAAGGCACCCTTTATAAAGGGTTTATTAGTTGTAACTAATGACTTAATTAATGGTTAACAAAGAATATAGTAATGCTTATTAGATTATGTTTATCCTCCTCTAGTATGACACTTGTTTTGTCTTTTTAGCAAACTTTTTTAAACTTTCTATCATTAGGAGGACACCGTTTCCTGGACCATTAGAGTTTGCAGACCAACTGGTAAACGGAAAAACCAAATAGAAAGGACAAACACCAGCCTGACAAATATTTCACAATCTGGCAACCCCAAACTTGTTCTTATTACTCTTTTGACTTCTAAGTGATCTATAAAGCATTAACAGATGATTTTTAGCCATAGCTGTCGGTCTGTTGGTAAGTCAGTCTGTCCACCACTTTGGTCCAGACTGAAATATCTCAAATATAGATTGATTGCCATGAAATATACAGATATTCATGGTGCCCAGAGGATGAATTCTGCTGACTTTGATCCCCTGTCTTTTCTTGTAGTACTACCATGAGGTTGACGTATTTGGGTTTCAGAGAAATATCTCAACAACTACAGTATGGATTGTCATGAAATTTGTTACAGACATCCATGGTGCCCAGATGATGATTCCCGGACATATCCTCTAGCGCCACCGGCAGGTCAAAGTTTTCTCTTATCCTGCGAAATATTTCAACGACTACTGGATGGACTGGCACTAAATGTTGTGCAGACATTGATTGTTTGTTCCCAGAGGAAGAATCCAATTATTACTCTAGTGCCGCCATGAGGTAGTCATTTGTGGTTTTAAGTGAAATGTCTCAAAATCCACTGGGTGGCCTGCCATGAAATTTGGTACAAACATCCATGTCCCAGTCAGGATGACTTGTAATATGGCTGTAAACTCTTAGTCTTGTTTAATTATTAATAAAGCCATTAGTTACAAGTAATAAACCTTTAGAATTGGTGCATTATTAGAAAGTAGTGCCTTAGCAAGGAATTACTAAAAGCTTTTCCGTGAAGCTACTAATCCAAGATCACTGGTGGGAGATGGAGCATTACAGATCACGATAGGCTTAGCATTGGTACCAATGTGGTCATGACCAGGACACAGGGCCAGGTGGAGGCAGTCTGAGAAGGTTCCTGCACAGAAGCAGAACAGCGGCGTCATGTTGTCTGCCTCAAGAAACGTCACCAATCCTGCAGGGAAACTACACAAAACACCAATCCGACAGAAGCGTTTTGTGAAAGGCAGCTGATGGGGCACCCCTCCATGCCAGGCTGTATACTCCCCATCAAAGAACTCCACACACCAGGACTCGTACCCCCGGCCCAGCCAGCAGTCCTCAGTGGTGCCCTTGCGGGGAATGGTGGGATAGGTGACACCCAGCTCCCAGTAAGTCTTCCCAGTCACATCAATCTCCCAATAATGGCGACCAAAGCTGAAGCCTTGCAAGCTGATGACATTGAGGGTGGTGTCGAAGCGTCCAGGGATGTCAGGAAGTTGCTGCCACGTGTCTGTGTAGGTGGCACTGTCACCTTGGGGGGAGATGATCAGCTTTGGGTGGGCCGTCTCTGGATCCAGGCACACCTCGCTGGAATCTGGAGACACACATTTAAGACATTTTATACAGAAAAATCTACATGTTAAAAAGGTGAAGTTGTGGTTATAAACACAATAGAAACAAAAAGTATGAACTGACAACTCTTGAAGAGTTTCTTGATTATTGGGGTCTGTGAGGAGATAAGCAGAAGCATGTTGTTGGTGAGGCTGAGGATCTGGTCAGCTTTAACCTCGTCGAGGCTCACACTGCTCGGGTCTGTCCTGTTCAGCAGATCCACCACTCTGGAGGAGGCAGACCATAGTGAGAAACATCAGCTGCTGTGCCATTGAAGCTTTTTTTTTAAATTATTATTATTAATTATGATTTGATTCCATACCTGTCCACTGTCTCCACGTCTTGCTGCTCAGGGAATGAAAAGAAAGACTGAAGAAAAGCAGAAAAATCAAGATTAAATGCACTCTGAAAGCAAAATGTTTTATTTCACATAACATTTTTAGTTCTCATACACAAATGAGAAGGTAAATATGAAATTTCAAATCAAATTTGGTCCACTGGGCTTTGCCACTGTCAAGTTTAATCACCATTGTATCAGGCTCTGTGTCGGTCTGCTCCAGTGCTACAGTGAGTCTGGCCAGGTCCTGCTCTATCTCCTGGATTAGAGAACAGTTGCTTTCCATCAGCCCATCCAGGGCGAAGACAGCAGCCCGCTCCTCCATCTCCAGGTGGGACAGTGTAATCCTCAGGTCCTCGTCCAGGACAGCCTGGATCTCCTGATATTTCCGTATGATGCGCTCCCTTATCACTGAGGACTTTTTCTGAGTCAGACATAAGCATTTATCAGTTTATTATACTGATGGATCACAGGTGTAATTATAGTGTTAGTGTTTTTGTTGCAGGATAACAGATGAAATGTTTGATTTTCAAATTTAATGTCACAGTAAAGACAGAAAGATTTCATGTTATGGCAAAACTTAAGCATTTTAGTCTGAACACAACTTACTGTGATCTCTGATTGCCGTGCTGCCAGTTTTTTCAGTCTATATTTCACTGCTTCCCTTTGCTTCTTTAGACACTCTTGGTGCTTTTCTAATGTGTCCTGTAGAAAGGGGTGCACACACATTCAGCACAGCTCAATTCAACACCACACAGCCAAAGTTTTTGTGGTGAAGTGCAGCTGCAGAAGCAGAAGCAGTTTATCATGAGACTTGATGTATCGCAACAAAGCAGAGGTTGACTGACAGGAGTGTGGTAACTGTAACAACCACTGTGTCTTCAGTCTTTCTCTTCAAATGTTTATTAAAAGACACATTTTATGTATTTTGAGGCTCTATTTTCAAATAGTACATTTTCCTGCAGTGGCACCGAACGCTTTGCTTTGCTGCGTTGCTGCCACCTTATCAAGCTGAAAATTCTGCCCATTGATCTTCTCATTGCCATTACATGACTGGCACACTGCAGTGTTGTGACCCCAGAGGCGGGCATCTGTCTTCCAAGTGTCAGTGTTTGTCAGCGCTGCCTTCTCCTGGAGTAAAATTATGATTGTTGTGTCCACAATCATTCACATTTGTCCCACAATAATTCCCCCTGTGAATGAATGAGGCCAGACTGCAGCTCTCACAAGCATTCACTATGCAAGTGATGCATCACCTGATACCTAAGAGTGTCACTATTTGACTTGTGCAGTTCATATTGCAGAGCCGACATGTGTTTTGTCATTTTGAGGACCACACTGGCATGTTTGTGCATTTTTGGCAACAAATTGCTTTGTGCTTTATACCACTGTTGACATTTTCCAAAGCACACCAAGGTTTTCTACATTATTAAAGCCCCCCTCCACCCCAAGAAACATTTTGCTTATTGTTAATGCTTCACTGTACAGAATGATGTATGTGCAGAGTTTGACACTAGAAGGCTGTTTTGACACTCATCTGGCGAATGAGGAACGTGTTCTGCCTTAAATTTCAGTTTAAGATGAGTATGTACGAGCAGGATTTTGTGACATCACAACTAGTGTGGAAGCCAATGGTGGTCCAGTATGCAACTTAATCAAGTCTGATGTGAAAACTTGAAACCTCCCGCACACACTGGAAGGAGGAGACATTTTCTGTCTAGCAGTTAACTTTTAAAATACTTGCATATTCATGGTTTCTGGATTTTTCAGTGACAGAGAAGGAGTAGATGCAATTGAAGAATTTTAAACTCGTTTATTGAACTTTTTTTTAAGGAAAACCATATCAGACACAAATTATTATTATAAGCAAAGTATTTTATATGTCTTAAAACGACTCTGGAGGGGATCTTTAATTCTGTTTCTACTGCCATCCAGGGAGGCACTGCTCAGTTCATTTCAGTATATTATGAAAATTAAAATCAGACTTTAAACATGCTTGAGGTAAGTTATCCATTCAACTGAAAATTAGTTTCCTTTCTTTTTTGTCAGTTACATTAACATTGTGGGGTTATTAAGTCATTATCAAGCATTTTCTTGAAGACTCTTCAGTGTAATGCTTTACAGTAATGTTCAGGTAAGAGGCTCTGACATCTGATATTTAATAAGAGAACTATGTAATATACTGAGTTGCCATGTTGTTGGAAATGTAAGCCCAGAGGATAAACAACAGGAAAACACAGATATTATAAACAGGATCGAATGAATTTGGCAGTTTCTTGCATTAAAGGGGTTGCTGCAGGTGCCAGGTCGGATGACTTCCCAATTGTACTTGAATGCATCAATCTGGTGGAGGTGTTCAAATAATCATTGCTTGCGACTCCATTAACACACAAAGACAACTAACAAAACAAAATGCTATTTAATGTCCACAGTGATGCATTATTTTTCTCAAGCAAGATTCAAATATTTGCAAAGTGGTTTTTAAATCATATCAACATGAATTAACACAAATGTGCTTGGAATGAAGGAAAACCTTATTAATCTAAAAAAAAACTGTGGTATGCTTTGGAAAATGGTCGGTTAAATATAGTACATGATGTGTTGCAAATAGGCTATGGTCTTTTGAGGCACAATCTGCAATCAAGTTTCAATTTTGTCCACACAAAACTTCAAGATGCAGCTATATTCTGTAAATATTTGTAGAATCAAGAGTAAAAGGCCAAGATCATGTAAAAAGATGTTTCCTCACAGGGGGCCCAACTAGACAGGGAGTTTGTGAAGAAGGTCAATACACTCCACCATCTGATTGGTCCCATAAAAGTCACCCAGTCCTCAGACTACCTCTTACCCCGCTTACTAACATCACTGAACCGCTGTGTTTATTGGTGAAATGCAAAGAAGAAAACAGAGAACAGAAAAGAGGCGGTGGGTACCTTTGGTATAGCCGAGGATCATATGGTTCATGGTGATTTAAAGCTTTATTGGCTTAGATTTCAATACAACAAATGGCAGTGTGGGTTTTCATTTATAAAACAGTACTTTCAAATACAGTTGCTTCTTACATTAGGTGTTTTATCTATTTGTTGGTTACTGTATGTCGGATACGGCATTAAAATATATTAAGATTTGTACTTCCAATACATGTAAAGGGAAAGTGTCCGGCCATGTTTATGAGAGCCTGAGAAGAGAGACATTTTCTTTTTGTCAGGGTCAGATGAATGTTTGGCGTGTACAGTAGGCAGGGGAAGGAGACTGACGATGTGTAGGTGCTTGGATGATTCATTTCCATGTAGATCCGGTAAAACAGTTGATGGGTCAGCTGACTGCTTTCCCAGTGGCTTTTTTTTT
>NTHP01000233.1:403010-413795 GCA_003416845.1 Oplegnathus fasciatus
TTTTTAATTCAAAGACTCACTGAGCCGATTCTTGCAAACTTTGGACTAAAACTGTTTCAGTCCAAGCGAAGGAAAGCTGACACATGTTCAAGCTACAAGCATGGACATTTTGTAATGGCGCCATGAGGTTCTACTGTACTTACAAAGTTCCACAGGAATCAACAGCAACAAATAGTAGGAAGAAACAAGCAAGAAAGAAAGGAAAGCAGTTCCACTCAAAGCAAAGCAAGAAGTAAAACAAGCGCAGTCAAACCAAATAACATGACCCTATTTTTCATTCATTTTCATTCTTTGTCATTTTTGAGCATGGAAGAGATTCCCATTCCTTGTTTCCTGTGCAAGTCTAAGTGGACAAATCATTCAGCTCACAGTCTCAGGAAGCATCAGAGCAAAAAGAGTCCATTTCATGGCTTCCTTGATTATGCCACGATAAAACAAAATAACCAGAAGAAAAGGAAAGAAACCAAAACCTACATCTAGATTACAGTTGTTGTGTGCTATCTGGATGAATGTACATTATGTGCATGCTGCTCTGAGTGCTAGAAGAGCTTGGCCTTCTTTTTCATGTCGTTGCGTTTCCACAGGGGAAGCCTGTCAAACTCCTGGATCTCCATTCCAAAGATGTCAAAGAACGTTTCAGGTGCTAAGTGGCGCTAGAATTGAGAACAAAGGTGGAGAAAACAAAGGAGGGGAGGGTGGGAGGGGAGGGGGGGTGTTCGTGGTTAGCACCAAAGCCATAAAAAGGGTCACTGCAAAAATGACAAGAAGCAATGGATACTGCACATTCCTTGCTACAAATGTATTTGTGTAACATGTTATTTACACAAAGTAGAGAAATCCAGTATCAATTGCGGACAGTCAGGTGGAAAACTGATACCTCCAGTCTGGTTCTGTCCACATCCCTGGGCAGTTTAGCTCTCCCTCTACTGGTTATCATGAGCATTTCATAGGGATACACCTTCAGAAGGAGACACTTGTCAGTGAACAGGTCAAAACTACAAGCTAGAGTCCAGCTTCAGAAACTTGCAAACCACTTTTATCAAACAAAACTATAAAATTTGGATATTTCTGCAGTTCTGACTGTGACAGAGGGAACACTGGGTGGGAGAACAGGTATGTGACAGGAGGTCGACCGGGAGTGAGAGCCGTTTTTTTTTTTAAGGTTGTCTGGGGAAATGCAGGGGCTATGGTGTGCACACTTTTTTGGGGGGTGTAAAAACGTGCAATAGATTAGGTTAGGGCAAAAACATGAAAACACAGTTATGTAACGGGCTGTATTTTTAGAGTAATTTAATGCAAACTAAAAAAAGAACTAACACCAGTAATGTAGGCCAAGTAAATCCACATGGGAATGATTGTCCTGGAAAACTGAGGTGCTTCTACTTTTCTAAATAACTAATCCCGTCTGTACAAGAAGAAATTGGCAAATGATAGTTGTTAATTTAGCTGAAATGCTCAATAATAAGCAACTAGAAGTTCTTTGAGGCCTCTGACCAACTCATATCCACACAGTAATGTACAATCTCTTATATACTACGCAGTATATAGTGATATGAGTTGTTTGGATGACAGTCTGGGCGTTGGATTCTCCACTGTATGCTGCATACAGTATCCAGCCACTTTAAGTCAAAGCTATGTGCAGATGAGCATGGAGAAGCCAGCATGCTAAGCGCTAGAGTGACTCGGCAGCTCCTGAAGCAGCATGCTAAATCAGGGACCCGGCTAATGTGAGTCTTTCACCTCCAGTAAACATCTCTTTTAGCTCCCTATTTCTTCCACCAATGTCCCCCACGCTAAGAGGGCAAATACACGCTAATTATTTCATTTCATCCTCCTCTTTCGGGCTGGTCTCTTTTTCTTAGTCGAATCGCCAAGGTTAGACTATCTCTAAATTGGTTGCAAAATGTATCCTTGTTTACAAGTTTAAATGCACTTAAATGAGTGAACAATGTATACATTTTGTAACATATTTCAGTGTAGATTACAATGTTGTCATCAGTACAAAAAGAAGAAGATACTTGCTTTTGGTTCCAACATATTAGGCATAGATACTCCCCTGTCCATCCTTGCAAGTGCTGCACGGCCATCCTTAATGTGCTAAAGAATAGAACATACACAAATGTAATATAGTGGAAGGGGACTGCAGGGTTAATGGCAATGAATATGTCCACTAATGACAGTGGGCACATTTTTCACTGGATGGAGCAAGTAGCTTGTTGAGTATCCTAATTAGTATTCAAGATGGGCAGTCGTTTACATGTTTTCTGAATGTCTCTGTAGTTTTTTTGTATGGTGAATATATTTAAATGTGACATTTAGCTTGAGTCATAACACTGGTAAACAACACACAAAACAAGACATGAGGCGATGATTGTACATTGCATTTACAGTACACTGGTTCAGCTACGGGGCAGTGCGTATTTTGGGTTTGAAATCACTGCACTGCATGTCCTGTAGTTGACATTAATCCAACAGTGATGCAAGCATGTAGCAGGAGTGAGCGGTTGTGCATTCAGGGCAAGGTGCCTCTTGCAACCCATGAGCAAGCAAATATATGATGCAAGGTGAGGAAGCATGCCATGTGAAAAAGCAGATGAGAGACATACCTGAAACTCTGCAGGACAACATGGGACAGAAAATGAGACTCACAGTTAATGGTTTTGCTGTCAAATCCCCTGCCAGGCTACTATCTACAACACTGCTGTCCCTGGCGACACATTGTGTGAATCATTATGCAGATATTTCAAAATGCACGTCCGTTTATGTACACGTAGCAAGCCATTTTTGAATACTGATGCTGAATAGCTCTGGTGAAATTGGCAAGAGATTTGCTTGGTGGCCACATTCTGGTGGCAGCTCTCACCTCTGCCTCCCCCACACATGTCACCATAGCTGTTGTACTGGGTGAAATCTGTGGACTGGGGCTGCGGGAACAGACAACAGTATTTCAGCATTAACATATAGGAATTTTGTTGCTGATTTAGAATTTAGAAGAACCTGAATGGGATTTATTTATAATTACTATGTATAAAACATGTACAGAATTAGTGTTTCTGGCATTTAACATGCAATTTCTGCTTCTTGGTGATTACAGTTTTTCTGACAAATCAGCATTTAGCTGTCTGTGTTATACTATAATCAACAGCAATCTTGTTATACGAGCAAGCTCTCACCCGATGCAGCCCATTCCTTCCATAGCCAGGCAGAGAGTTAGTTTTGGTTGGAGATGTTGGATCTGAAACATAAATATTGATCAAAATTATATTTGGTTTTAGATTTAAAAAGATGTTGACCCAAACCAGGAACATTTATATTAAAAGAGAATTTTCAAACCCCAAATTTAAGCAGATTCATAATCCAGACATGTTACAGTAAAACAAATGCAAAGACCTACAAGTGTTACACAGCACAGACCTTGTGTTACAGTACATTGCTGACAACTCAAGAGCATATTAGCTGATGAAGCTGCTCCGTACCTGCGTCACAGTTGGTCTGTTTGGGGTCGTAGCGCTGAGCAGAGAGGCTACGTGCGTGACGCTCCCTGATCTGCTCTTTTTCCATCTCCTCCTTCAGAATGAGCTTTCCCAAACCAGACTGAATCTGCACACACACGCACACATTCAAACAATTTACAGTACATCCACAGATAAACATCAATCTATGACACAAACATTAAGAACACAAAGCATGCAGTCAAAGATACATCACCACTTGTGATTCAAAGATTCAATCTCACTGACCTTGCTGAGATGTTCCTCCTGGAGCTGCTTTCTTTTCAAGGCCTCTTCCTCCTCCTCTTCTCGGGATCGTCTCCTCCCCTCTGAACCTACGGGTGCCGTACACAAGCCCAAAAAGTTACATAAAACACAGATATACACACTTATTAAGACACACGCACATCTCTCTGGAGGAAACCATGCTTCACATATACTTGTATAGTACAACCAGATGAAATGCTCCATTCACAGTTGAGTTTTTGAGAAAAGACAGAAAGATGTGGCTGCTTCATCTGGCTGTAGAGCAGTGAGGAATACACACAGTAAATGAGTAATAGGTGGACGGAGGAACACAAATGTGAGACAGAGTTGACGAGACAGACAAACAGAGGGACTTATTGGAATATTTGGCTACACTGACATGATGGATGTTTATACTTCATCATTCATGTCAAGATTTTACTGGATGTTAAGTACACAGAACAGCACAATGTAAGACAGACAGACAAAAGTCAGTTTGAAGTCAGTCTCAGTTATCTCTGTCCAAGTCATTTGTGGCACTATTGTGTAGAGCTAGTGCACCCATCATGTGCTGTAAGTGAACATAAAATGGTGAAACTGATGCTACCTCAAGCAGAAAATAATATGGCAGCAACAGAAACCAAACAACGCTTCTGCTTTGTGCAAGCAAAACTTAAAGGCAAATACTGTAACGCCTGAATAACAGCGAGAACTCGGAGTGAAGCAGGGATGCAGTTAAGCTTTTGGGGCAGCTAGAAAGGAGAAACAAGAGTTAGGTTGTGGTGAGGTGTCTGTTGTACCGCTAGAAGGTGGCAGTGCAAGCATGCCCGTCAGGAGCCTACTGTACCTAATACAGCGAGAGAGTAGGGCCAATGGTCACCCTCACTCCGTGAGCTGTCATCCGGAGAGGGAGCATGGGCAGCGGGGAAGGTGGCGGATCTGATGATGTCATCACCAGACTTGCTTTGGCGAGCTATGGCAGCTGTATCTAGGTTGGTAACCATGGGAACTGATCTATCAGTGTCTGGGTCACAGTCTCAACCACAGGTAAACATCTTAGCACCATCTGTTCGTCAGGCTCAAGGATCATTTAATCCTGGGTCATACAGGTTTAACATATGCAAAAAAAATCTTTCCTAACAAGTCACTGAATACTGAATGGAGCCTGAAGTCTAATCATCTGAAGTGGTGAAGAACTGCCAGTGGGTAAGAGTCAGTGGGGCTTTAAGGATGTTTCAAGGATGATTTTAGTGACATCTTGCACAAGCAAGATTACACCTGTTCTGAGAAACATCACTTAGAAGAAAAGAAAAGTCTCAAAACCAGCTGGCGTGCATTGTACACAAGTGAAATTTGCTCACGTCATTGGCATATTTTTTCAGATCCATTTTAAAGCCAGACTATGTAACTTTTGAAAAACGAAACATCACATTCTTCATCTTACAAAGAAAGAGTTGAGTTCACAAGCAATAAAACCTTGTTCAATTCAATGCGCTCAGGAGTTTTGCTGCTACAGCCTTACTTGGTCTGGTATGACCACGATAGTGGCTAATATTAGCTAATGTTAGCAAACTTCAGATAGATATCACAGTGACATTACTGAGTCAGTTCGCTGACTTAATCACTCTTCTTCTCTACTTGTGCAACTGTTGTTATAGCCTGTCACAGATAAACATTTTAATGGTTTTATCACGATATGTTGTGGTGCCAGTCCTCAGTCTCTTAATCAGGTTGCCTTTAACACAAATGAATCTTGAAAAATTAATGTCAATATCCCGTAATTGTCACAACTCAGCAAAAGTTACATAGTCTGGCTTTAAGAAGGGAAAAGACTGACTGTAACATTCCTACTGTGACTTGTAAAGATGGACAAAGTGCAGTGTAAAACAAGCTACAGGTCAGACAGAAGGGGATTGGAGACAGACTTCAAACAGTGCTCATACACTGACACTGGGGGTGGCTACATGGTTAGATGAATACACAGTTTCAGTTGATTAACAAAAGCATTTCAGTAAAGATCCCAGCTCAATAACATAATTAGGTAGAGCAGTGGTTCCCAACCTTTTTGGTCTGAAGTACCCCCAAAGCCCTGTCAGATGAACTCACGTACCCTGTCATCGATTCCCACCTATCATGTTCCAAATATATAACACTACCAATTATATAAAAGTGGATATTGTTACAATAATTCTTTCATACTATTGAACTGGGCAACCATTTATCCATTACTGACTTAATATGTGGATATATTCTTTTAATCAAATCAAAGTTTCCATTTTTTCAAATCTTTCAACATAGCCCCTGGCAACTGCAGAGGTACCCCCTGGTTGGGAATCACTGACTTAGATTATTACTCTTAATTAACACTCAAGACATTTTTTCCCTTCTCTTCTTACAGCAAAACAGGTTATACTATAAGAGGAAAAGTACCGTGTTGTTTGTAGATGGGTGGTTTTCTGTAGATGTTGCTCCCCTGATCTGAAAACATTCCAATACAGACAGAAAAGACATTTACGGAGTATACAGCGCCTCTATTGTACGAATTAAAAATCTATTATAAACATCTCAACACCAAGCAACGACGCTTAGGGATTACATTGAATTTCGCCCTTTTTCCTGTGATACATCTGTATAGTTGTCAACGAAGACAGGAAAAAGCAAAAGCTGATCCCAAATGGAGTATAATGACAGAGATAGATAGATAGATAGATAGATAGATAGATAGATAGATAGATAGATAGATAAAAAGAGAAAGAAAGAAAGAAAGAAAGAAAGAAAGAAAGAAAGAACGAAAGAAAGTAGGGACGAGCAGTGACAGGGTGCGCTCCAGCTCCTACCTGGGAGGTGGAAATGTTTAGGGGTCTGAGAGAGAGGCGGGGTGACCGGCCGGCTGTCGGGCCTGAGCGGGAGGGGGGAGCTCCGGCCACTCGGCAGGTCAGTGCCTCCAGTGAGAAGAACCAAGAACAGAACATAAGCAGGGATACTAAAGGGGAACCACAGTCTGAACGGTGCAACACACAGGGACCAACGGGACCAGTTGAAGTCATTTGGAGCGAATGGGAGACATTCTGGTTGGTTGGGATAAATGCAGTTAATGGAGCTGTATACTATGTGCAGCATGAGGGTACAAAAGCGCATCAAACTAGCAAAGTTTAAAATAGCAAAATTAATTGCTTGGGAGATGTGTTATGAGTCATGAAGTATAATGTCTGTTAGTTTGTTGTATAATATGAATTCACGGTTCAATAAGAGTTCACAGTTAAAAAGCTCCCAGCATGCAATGGCAAACTTACAAAACCTTTCTTTTTATCTCAGCTTTACAGTTTACAAGAGTCTGGAGACTCATTCTGACAAGGCAAAAAGTCCTCCATCATCCAACATTCAGGCAACTGTCAGTTTGGATATTCGACTTGGATTACTAGTATATCTCAAGTGCATGCAAAGCTGTAAAACACAAAGAGCCTATCAGCTACTTTGGCAGAGGCTGTGTTAGACAAAGGTGAATAAGTGCATGCTAGTTAGTGAAGAATCAGTGCCTTTGCTGCATGGGTTGGACCAAGACATGGGTTTGACCATTCAGGATGGCAGTTATAGTCTAATGAGAAATGGCCATGGATCCAGAATGACAGATGGGGCATTGACGGGAGGTGGCATCCCAGGTGACGATGGAGATGATGTGTTGCCTCGGGGGGAAGCGGAGAAAAGTGGAGTGGGGCCCTTACCTTGGCTATGGGGGAGGAAGTGGTGTCTGAAAGGGGAGGTGGGGCGGGAGTCACTATTTCTGGAGCCCACACTGTTACTGCACAGGGAGGAGCAGAGCTTCTGCATGCCTGTCAGAGCCTCTGCAGGGAGGGAGGGTGTGGGACAGGGGACAAAACCCCAGGACCAGGCAGCAGAGGTGGGCGATTTGGGGAGGAGATAGAAGGTGAGAAGGTGAGGGACAAAAGAAAAGGAAGATATACAGGAATCAAATGTCGAAAAGAGGAAAAAAAAGACACCCAAAGTGAGAGGTAAGGAATATTCAAGATGAACAGTAAGAAACAAGGAAGACTATTACACATTCAAATTAAACTTTTTAATGGAAATAATTGCAAACTCAGGAGAAACTGTGTTGTTAAAGGTGCAAAATTGACTTTAAGGTTGTTATTCTGCAAAAGGAGGGATTGTCCATCATCGCAAACCAAAGTGTTACAAGGAAAGAAAAACAACCCAAAGTCAATTTTAGTGAAGTTCCCCTTTAAAGTGGTAAATAGATTAGAAGGAGGGAAGTGAGAACCTTAAGGTGGAGGGTCAGTGAACTCATCCACAGTGTTTTAACAGCTGTCATCTACCTGACCAGTAAAGATTCCATCGATCCACAATGCAACAGTACGCATGTGCTAACACACTCGTGCACATATACACACGCATTTTTTAAGTACCCACCTGGCCTGTGAAAATGCTGTGGTGACCGTGACAAGGTGGGGGTGTAACCATGGCGATTATAAACTGGTGATCCTATGGAGCCCTGACTGGTGGACCTTTGGAGGATGCGTTCCCTCCTGTCGTAAGAGCCCTGACACACACACACACACACAAACACACACACACAGGTTATTACACAAACTGCTGGGATTAATGACAATACATTATATAGGGCATTTACATCGCATACAGGGGACAGTGAATTTGACAAAACTTAAAATATGCTCACCTCACTGGGTGGGGTTGGCGACATGTTCCTTGAGGACTAGGAAAAACCAAACAAGTCTGAATTATAACTTTGTTTTTAAGACCTTTGAAAACAAGATGATTTATCTAAATAATAATACAGTAGACTGCTCCGCAGGGGCAAAAGTGCCCAGACAGCCAGACATAAATATCAGAGTATCACAGCGTTAACAGACTTTAAATAACAGCACCCTGTACCTGGACTAAGAAAGGATTATTTGCTGATGTTCCACATTTTTTGCAAGCTGTGTGCCTACAGCGTACATGGTCTCCTTTTTATGTGATGCACACCTCTGTTCTTTCCTGATTTAGGATCATTTATCATCATCAGCACACGGTGACGTATCTTACCTTGTCATCAGGCAAGGGGGAACGCTCCCTCCTGGCAGTGTGGAGCTGTGAGAGACACAGAAGTTCAGTACAGCATACAAGCTTTTATGACATAAATAAAACAGCATGAAAAACATCACCCAATCAGTAAAGATCCCTTTGTGCTCATTAATCCCTTTTTTCTTGTTTTTTTTTTTTTTTNTTTTTTACATGAACAAAAGTTGTACTAGAGGAAAACTTAGCCCGCAGCAAAACACAGGATCATATGAGGAATATTTCTCTTAATGCACAGGACTGTATGTGCATAAAGATGGCATGCATGCAGGACAAGGTGCATGCGGTCTGTGTGTTTACCTCTCCCACACTCTCTCGTCTCTCCTCTCTCTCATCCAGGGAGGTGGTGTACAAAGGTTCATAGGTAATAAGATCAGGGCGCTCAATGTCATAAATGGCTTTGACTTTTGGAATGGCAGCTAGGTCTCTGTAATCAAGGATCTCATTGTCTACTTTTGCCTAGGGAGACAAGCAAAGACAAACATGCATACACACACAAGGGTAAATGGAGATTACTACTGTAAAAAATGCAATTACTGAACTATAAAACTATAAAAAAAGGGGAATTTCTGACTAGAGAGACACTATTTAGACATATGACTCCATAACATTTCTTACATAGATCGTGTGACCCGGTGAGCCAGGTATGCTTGAACCAGGTCTGGAACAAATACTCTCGGACGACGACCTCGTAGGCTGTGAGGAGAAAACACGCCAGTGGCTGTTAGTCGCAACAACATCTGTCAGGCAGTCAGTCTCCCATGATCCACAGCCCCCTGCCATCTGCATATCACCGTCATGTTTTACCCAAAACACTCCAACATGACACCGTTTGGCCTTTATACTGTATGAGCGATGAGCGGGAATTGCAAACCCCGTATTTACGTTTCATTAATTACATGAAGTACTTTGAAATACTAACATGTCATCTCATGATTAGGTCATTCATTTGCAAATTTGCAAAGTGAATGAGTGCTTTAGCGCTGTGATTTCATGTTCTTAAGAACTTCATGCCTGTTTATGGGAAATGAACAGTTTGGATGGCAGCAGCAGGTCTGAATGTGGCGTAATTAAATGAGCTTTTCACCTAATGGATAAATTAGTCATCTGCTCCTCCAAATGTGTGCGCATCTTTGTCTCATGCACCTTTGATATGAGCGTAGTCTAAGGTGTTAAAGGACAAGACTGAATGGCTCCATATGACACACAGAGAGGGCACTGCAGGCTGTCTCCAGCAGATGGCAGCATACAGTGCATCGTGTCCTATGTATATGGTGGAACACAGGATGATGCCATCTCATAGCCAATAGCGAATACAGTACCTGCCTTTCTGTTTTTTGGAGGAATAAGAGGGACGGAGGCAATAGCTGTGGAGGAAGGGAGAGGGGGGGTTCACAGGACATCACACAGGGGTTGTGCCTCTCCAGCCCGACTCACAGTTCACACATACATCAAGACGAACATGTCAACATGTAAATATGCACATGAACAAATATTTATACACACACACACACATGCAAAGGCACACAAACGCACAACACTGCCTCCGTAGGCAAATGGTTTAAACCACAGTAGGTTAAGGTTTAACAGTTAAACAGGGGGGTGGTGACAGCTCATACAGAGTCCCTTGTGACATATTCCGAATTTCTATCTTTTCCAGTTAATCATTGTCATGAGACATGAACAGAAAGGTGCTTTCAGTCAAGACAAAGTCATGGACAATGGAGACAGTGAGGTCCAAATTCCTACCCGCTCCCTGTGCCTCTCCTCTGTTCTGGTGGTGTTCTTGCAGCCAGGATGCCAGACCGTTGATCCTGAGGAGGAAGGCAGAGAGAAAATACATTTGTGGAACATGTGGAATAAAGTATATTCACATTATTTAACTATTTGGTTTATTTGCATATATGACAAATGTGTTCCAAAAGTGTGAAATGCTCTGAGACACATTGCTTTT
>NTHP01000233.1:415457-433817 GCA_003416845.1 Oplegnathus fasciatus
AAAAAAAAAAAAAACCCAAATGAAATTCTGCCTGCTGTATAACAACCCTCAATAACATTTCGGCTGGCAAGTGGCCACTCAGAGATATGGAGCCACTGACTAATATTTGCATTTTACATTTTACTATATCAAGAAGTCCACAGAGGGACTATAGCAGACACTTCATAGCACTTCCTACCCAATACTCTCCTCATGTACACTGTAAAACTGAATACCTCTCTCAGAGATAATAAAGGTACTTATGCTATATGTGTAGTATGCCATTAAATACTCTCCCTATTTCTCTCCACTTTTAATAGTCGCATTAATTACACCTGCTTTCATAAGCCATTCACATTGCACTCCCAGAGGAGCAGACAATATGCGAACCCACCGATGGCTACTCAGTATTTGACCTGGGTCTTGGGTCAGTGATTAGACTATCAGACAGACTGCTATGGCTTTGGCCTCACTGATCCATTGGCAGCAGCTCAGGGGTGAGATGCCGAGGCCTTTTCCTATTGTCATAAAGGCCTGCCTTAGCGCTGGATTACTGTAAGCCCGGCTGGCTGGCTCGCAGTGACATTTTCATACCATCAAATGACACATAACTCAGTGTCTGATTGGATCACTGTCTGCAGAACAGACAGGCTAGCACTTGTTCAAGAGAGCGGCGAACAGAGTGAGCGTCAAGGACAGAGGTGCTGGTGATGTTTTCTATAAACTCGGCTAACGTTAATAACGAGAGTTTCATAACCGCTGCATGACATACAGTATTAATGAATAATGTTCACTTCCTAAATGTCAGATCACATTGGGTGTTTTATGTAATATTTATATAATTTGCAGCAAAGCAAGCTTGTGCGAGTGTGCGCAGGCATGTGTATTTAGGCGGAGTTGGAAAGACCGAAAAATCTGCTAAGAATTAATCTTTTAGTTGAATACAGTCATGTCAAGAGTCTATTTGGCTCCATGATGAAGAGATTACACTGGAGATTATCAAACTACATTTCACAATTCCACTCCAAAGCAACATCGTCTGTCTCTGTGAGAAGCAGGATTTAGTCACCAGCAACTCTCCAGATTTGTTAACTATAAACTTATTTCTTTGTACAATATGTCAATCCACACAATGCAACCATTCATTTGAAACTTTAGGTATACTTTCCAAATGTATCTGCTGTAACTGTACCTCCTAAATAAACCTGAAGGACTCAAATTCAAGTGAAAGCATTTGTTCCCTTAGGATTCTTTTAAACTTACCTTAGGCAGGATTCATGTGAAGTCCAGGTGCAATATTAATTGTCTGTTTACAGAAGCATATTATAAATTCCACATCAGATAACTGGCTGCACAGAGAGACACCTGCCTGTACAAGGGAGCCAATCAGAGGGAGTCAGTTGAAGGATGTGATGTGTGTCCGCCTGTGTCTTACCTCTAGCACCTTCCCTGTGATGAACTGATGACACGCCTCACACTGTACTCCAAAATGGATCTGGTAGTCTTTCTCACAGTAGGGGGCGCCATCCCTGAGAGGAGAGAGGCATGTCTCAACATCGGGGACTTGACAGTGAAATATCATATTGTGTGTGAACCTTATGCAGGCCTGAATTTGACCATGTAGCCTGTAATTACGGCGGATATGAGCTGCTTACTTGCTGATGTACTCCCCGGTCAGCACTTTGCTGCAGGCCTTACACTTGAAGCAGCCCAGATGCCACTGTCTGTCCAGTGCTAGAAGAGCCTGTCCGTTCTTAATGTCCCGACCACATCCGGCACAATCTGTGAAAAGCAACAGTGATATTGCTTAAAAAAGCACATAAAGATAAAGATGTTTTCACAACAAAAACTACAAGAATGGAAATACGTGGAGAGTGAATTAATGCTCGCTTGAAGGTTTGTTTCATGTAAAAACACAGCCTTTAATGGGCTCACAATATTAACCGCAGGGTAAATTATTGTATGCAGAGTGAGACATCTTGTCAGTTATGACCCAAGACACTAGATGGTGATAGAGGGTAACCAGCAATGTTCTGACAGCTGCCTCTTTCTATCATCCACATCTCCCTTACCACGGCTCTAAAAGCTCCATCCATATCCAAGCAGGATCCCGAGGCTCTAAAAGTGTAAGAGGTTGGTTTCTAAAAGAACAATCATCTTGTCATCTCTTCTTTAATGAATAGAGGATGAAAGCAACACAGAGCCCACTGCAACCACAGGGGACGATAACTACGTAAGGCATAACGAGGCTGAGATGATGACGTGAGGAGAATCAGCATGCCTTATTTATAGGTGACCTTGTCTAAAAGCTCTTCAAACACCAACAGAGAGACCAGTGGGGGTGAGAGAGAGAGAGGGAGAGAGGGAGCGGGAAGAGGAAGAGAGGAAAGAGAAAAAGGGAGGATGAGAGGAGTTGGAGGAGGAGGAGGGGTTTGAGGGTTGCACATTCCCTGTTCCAGAGGAAAGGAAATGCATGGCCATGCATTATTTAGCAAGGCCTGTCTTAGTGTTATTCATAAAGGAACATGGCTGGTCGAACACGAGGCTGCTTCACGAGAAGAGGAGAGAGCGGTGGAGGAACTCCCTGAATGATACCCCTACATCATTCAGTCTTCAAGCATAACTGGGTTGCTCCTTACAAAGTATTTTCTGCTATACTTTTACTGTTACGTGGAATTGTTGAGTAGTACCAGCTACAAACTGTTTTACACACTTATTTATCCCCTTTACACTTCCCTCTTTTCTTTCCCCTTAAAAGAATAGTTTGACATTTTGAGAAGTACGCTTATTTGAGTTAGAGGAGAAGATTAACGCTACATTTATATCTGTCTGTTCAATATGAAGCTACAGCCAGCAGTCACTTAGCTTAGCTTAGCTGCTGCAGGGGTGAAAGGCTAGCCTGGTTGTTATTCAAAGTTACCAAAATCTGCCTACCAGCACCTACTACACCCATGAATGTATCCATGACTACAACCTCACTAGTTAAAACGTTATATCTCCGTTGTTTAAACTGCACAAACACCAAAGTGTAAAAATAACAAGTTATAGGTTTGCTATGCTAAGCTAACTGCTGTTAGCTTGAGCTTCATAGTTACCGCACAGACATGAAAGTGGCATTGATCTTCTCAGCAAACTCTTTGAAAGAAAATAATATTTCCCAAAATGTCAAACTATTCCTTTATGTAGCTTTAAAGATATAATCTCGAAGATTTTCATTTCATTTCATTTCATTTCATTCATTTCATTATGTCTGTTAAGTCACTATCAATCGCCGAATGATGCAACACAATGGTGATTGAGCCTATGGCCCACTGATGAAAGCCTGTAGCATGTGCAGTATTACGACCGGTCGGGAGCGACTTTCCCAGAAAAATCTCGAGCGGCGCACAGTTAGGCTTTTAACAAGGCTTTAAATGCAACAGACTCGCTCTCCAACTCACCTGTGTGGGAAGCGGCGTACTGTTTTTTTCCGGTCTCTGCTCATGTTGCGAGTAAACAGTTATTATGGCCAAACAAACAAAGAAAAGATCGATGACTACAGACGATAAAACTGAAACTTAAGTGAGGTCCAAAAACACACCTGCAATTACCGATTATTGCCATAGGTGCTGTGAAAGACAATGAAATGAAAATCTTCGAGATTACAACTTCAAGGTTGGAATCACTGAGAGAAATCATCAAACCAATGTTTTTTTTAGCTCCCCAATTTCATAATTTGAAATATTCAAGATGTATTGTTCCTCATTTTACACACATTTCCCCAAAACTCAGCCTGGCATTTTTGGTTTGGTAACTTTTGGATCTCCACTAGTGTTCAAAGTTTTATAAAATGTTTGGCTGCACAGCATGAGTTTGTAACGACTGACCCACCAACAGGCTGCAACTTGTGAGGGGGTTAATGTTCCCGATTCCATATCTATAAAAGTTTTGAATAGATTTGAATATTTTGGTCGGTGTTCAATTAAATTTATGCTAATAATGTGTGGGCAAGATGAGTGATGTAGACCTGAAAATGATTCTTCACAGCACAAATATCACAGCTAAAATGACAACAGCTACATTAAATGTCATGCATGAATCATACCTGACAGCTCTTTTTTCGCGACTTTTTGTTTTTCTAAAACTTTTTTTAATTCCTTCAAGTTATCCACTTTCACTTTGAATCCTACTGCAAACTTCCCAATTTTGTTTGGAAGCCAAAATAGCATCATGTGAAACCAAATGCCTTCCTGTGCATTAGACCTGTGGGCATGTGTTTAATAGAAAATGGCTACTTACTGCTGGAGCCCAGGATGTCCTTCGGTCCTGGAGACATGGGCTCGACACAGTACTGACACAGACAGTCCTTCCCGTTAAAGGTCACCCTGTCCCCAGCAGGGAACGGTCGTCTGGAAGTAGGGTGACACCAACAATCGGTCAACAAAACATGAGCTGTGTCCCCGTGGTAAGTAAGAGTTTATTAGCTGTGGCTTGCAGGCTGTCTGATGGAGCTTAAGATGACAGGACCTGATGATGTGGATGTGTGTCAACACTGTGCGCCCGAGGAGGCCATTTAGTCAGATGACACACAGCATGGCACTGTACACTGTCTACTGGAATTCCACAACTTGGACTCCAACTTTGTTGGTCCATCACTTCATATGATTCTGAGCGAAATTTGATTATTGCTGTATTGAGAAGCTGTGCACAAATGCAAGAAAGTTAAATCTGGGTAACTCTACAGAGTAGCATTTGTGGAGATTTTGGTCAGAATCGATAGATAAAATGGAAACCAATGAGAAAATCCGGGTCAAATTCAGCCAGAGATATGTTTTAAGCACAAATTCAATCAGGAAGACTGAGATACTGTCACACCTTGTTTCCTAAATTATTATTGACCTATGGCACTTTCCGGGCCTCTTTAAATGGTATGCCCCTGTGTTCTCCCTTTTAAGGCCTTTGTTTGTGTTGGTCAGACCTGTGTCCAAAGTGTTTTCCAGACCTACAGCTGAATACACTGTGTATTTTGCAATGTAATTATAGTACTTCTACAATTCACAAGAGTTAAGTCTCTCTGGGTTGATCTGTGTTTTTTCAGCTAATATAAAATAAGTGTGTGTCTTACTTGCAGATGGTGCAGACGAAGCAGGCAGGGTGGTAGGTCTTGCCCAGGGCAGTGACCACTTCCCCCTCCACAAAGTCCCCACAGCCATTGCAGCGGGTGCCGTGCATGCGTTGGTAGTCCAGCGTGCACAGATACTCTCCATTCTTCATGAAGAAGCCCCCCTGGGCGAGGTCACAGCCACACACTATACGGGACACACAAATTGGTACTCTGCGAGTCAGGTCATTTAGTGCTCTGCCCATATAACACACAAAGCATCCAACCACCAAGCTGCCCAACTCCTCCACGCATCAATGGCTTTGTTAAGACTTGCTAGTCTGTGTAATCCTGAGAGGCTCACTGACTGCATGAAATGGATGCTGACTAAAAAAATCAGTGAAAAATACATTTTAACAGCTCTGTGCGTTACAATGTGAAGCGTAACGTAAAATCCTTTCATCAGCGGTGTTCACAGTCACAAGAGGGAAAAAACCTGAACTTTCTCCCTTTGGAGGAACTCTGCCTTGAGGACTCAAGTGGATTAATCAGCACTACTACTGCAAGGTCTTTTCATTGTCAGTGTGGAGGTAGACTGTTCAATGCAACAACAATTCTACAATTGTCTAGCCCAGGAAATGGCCTTGATCTGTTTCTGAAGATAACTGGCTCTAAATACTCCACACTACACTGTCAGGCTCCAACAAGCTTCCTTCCATTCATATATAACCTTGTCATCTACACAAACATGAAAGACATGAAAGGAAGAAATAGTAATTAGGGGACAATTGAGAGTTTGGGATATTTGAATGGTGGTGTGACGCTGTTGTGGTGTGCTGGTGTGGCACTGACACACAAATGAAAGACTGACTATATCGGAGGAAATATGGAATTTAAAAATTGCAATGTGGAATAGTGCAATGACATTAATCTCTGTGATAACAAGCAAGATTTGTGGCTTTTGACTTTTTCATGAAACACGCCGGTTTTTGACTTGACATGCTTTGACGTCACCTGTGTGATATACTCAAATCACATGTGTATAACAAAACAAGAGTAAAATCTGAAGCCATGCTAGCAGCTCAGTGAGGATGTATCAAGGCACAGCAGTGCTTTGAGCTAAATGCTAACGCAAGCATGCTAACAAAAAAAGCATGATCACCGTCTTAGTTTAGCGTGTTAGCATATTGGACAAATTAAAAATTGGACCTAATGATGGTGCTATGTAGAAAGTTGCAGGATAACCAAACTTATTGCAGTTCATCCTGAGAGGGCATGAATGTCTGTACCAAATTTTGTGACAATCCATCCAGTACTAATAGTCAAGACATTTCATTCAAAAACACAAAAGCCAACCTCATGGTGGCACTGGAGGAAAAGTCACATGATCATTAAAGTCATTTGGATTTATCTTCTAGGAACCATAAATTTCATGGCAATCCAAAATTGATTTGGGTAGAAATTTTAGGGTGTGGTGGCTGATTAAAAAATGTTCCATGTCGCATTATAATATTCTCCTATTAAATAATATTACTATATTATTCTTGAAACTTCACCTTACTCCCTCCAAAAACTTCATTAAAGGTGCATCAGTCAAGCAGAAAACATTAGTAATAGTTTTACTTCCTTTTGGTTTTTCCTGGATTGTTCCCATTTATCAAGACTCACTAGATAAAAAAAAATGACTGCATATGTTGTGTAAACTCCACATATGGTTTAAACATGATTCAGACATAAGGCGTGTCTGTGTGTGCAGTATTTCAACCACATAATGATCACATGAGCCATGTAGTCCACCATTCCAGCACCGCAGAGTCAGCCTGGGAATTCAATGGCCTTTTGGAAATGCCACAGCTAAGAGGGAAAATATTTTGATGTTTGAGATGACTGCACCTAATCATTCTTATGCAATGAGCCACGCTAAATCCTGGGGATGAATGGGAGCGAGTGAGGGAGAGAATCAGATTTAATTGCATTAGGGCTCAGGGGTGATGAGATTAGCTTGTAAGCTAACTGAGTCGAGAGAAAACCAGCAGTGGCGATTTGGTGGCCTTTGACTGTGATGTCCAACCACCTCATTTTTCCAACAGATGCATGTCATTAGATAAAATGCCTTTTTGGAAACTTAAGAGGGTCAATTTGTGAAATTGAAATGAAAGTGAATTCAGGGAAACTGAAAGGTTTGGCTTTTGTGCATTTCATAGAATGAGATGAACGCATGCAAAAAGCAGCTGTTTGGGATTTGTCTCCCAAGGGATAGTATCTGTTAATAACCTTCGAGTGTCAACCTGGCATGACCACAATTGACAATTATTATTAGTCCTCCTACAAGTTGGAGAGCAGCGCACATAAATTTAGAGCAAGGACTAAGACAGTTTGTCTTTTTGGCTATTAAAGCTGTCCTCGTGTTGTCTTTGGCAAGTGCTAACTCGTGTGCACTCACACACACACTTTTAGTACCACCGACTCTCTACAGGCATGTATATCCACTTGCAAAGGCCAGAATTAGGTGCTAATCTCAGAGTTTGCTTGTGTTATTCTGGGCCTTTGGCGAACTAAGCTAACTCTATAACAGTGCTCCAGTCACAGATTAACTACAAGGGGCAGGTTCAGCCTACAAGAGCGAGACTGCTTTGTCGGCTGTGGGCGGCTGCATCGCAATCATGCCAGGATGCCAGAAATCCATCAGTAATAAGGCTAAACGCGGGAGGATTTGCACCGTCACTTGTCATAGCAGTCTGGATGGTGCTTTAATTGAAGTATGTAGGTCTGAGAAGTGAAGGTGAGTCATGCCACCATGTATCCCCCCTCGTTAGAGGAGGATGGAAAGGACGACGTGGCCTTTAGGGACTTGCACTGATCCTATCCGACTTTGTGTGATTGAGATGCTTTTTGGGACAGTCATGGAAAAAGAACAATTTGTTCAGTCGCACTTTTGTCTTTTTACCTTAAGTGTCATCAGACATATGGCCCCTCTATACCTGTGAACTATCATACTACATCATATTTTCCAAAATACAACTGTAGTCAGCATGTACTGAATGAAAGGAAGCAAATGTCCTACTATTGTGACGGTATCAAATTTGCTATGAATTTTAAAACTTCACACCTCAGCTGCCAATTTTCACACAACTCCCACATTCTTCTTCGCCTATTCAGAAACAAATACTCATCGAAGCTGTCTGATGGTTCATTTTCAAATTGTAAACAAATAACTTATTTACCAAAGACTGGCCTTTTTGATCATAATATCAGGGTTGTCTCACACGGAGTGAGGCTGAGCCAAATCACAAGCAGTAAATACTAGTGAAACCCATTCAACACCAGATATTTGATTACATAAAATGCCTAAGCATCAATTTCCAAATTTTTCAATTTCCAAACTTTATTGAAATTTTGAGACGTTGATTGTTTCATGATTATTTTCATTAATCAGCTGTGTGTTACTGTACCTTTACAGGTGAAGCACTTGAGGTGGAAGTGCTTGTTCTGCACCCGCAGCACCTCGCCCTTACATGGCTCCCCACACTTGTAGCACTGAATCAGGGGCTTCTCTGAGGAGTGGTGGTGTGTGTCCTGCGCATGAGCCACTGCAAGAGAGGAGACATTAGCATTACGATCGAACTGTAATGTTGATGAGTCATCATGGTCGCTGGATGTGGTAGTCAGTGCAGTTTTTGTAACACTGCACACAGGTTTTTTTGGTTTTTTTAAACTTGTGTTCATCTGAGGACACGCTCTGCAGAAGGACCTGAATCTGCAGCATCACACACACACACCAGAGATAAAGACCAACTGCTGAGAGCCTGTCAGGGTAAAAAAAGAACAACATTGAGCAGGACAGCACAACTTGGGGTTCACGGCCCAGATAGGCTCTCCAGAGAGCAACAACCTAAATATAGTCTGTCTTGATCAGTGGAGGATGTGGAGTCAAAATGCTGACGGGAGCAGGGCTTGGCAAATAGCACGCTAAAAGGGTATTGATAAAAATCTGTTTCACTATTGAGTTTACCGTACTTTCATCCTCAAAGGAAAATATCATGGGCCATTTGCTGTCTATGCCTGGCTTATGTTCCCAGTAATGATTTTGCAGTGCAGGCTATATATGGATTCTTTTTGGCATGTTTAAAAGGTACGTTTTAGTGTCAAACACAGCTTGAGATTAACTTCTGCCCCATGCTAACAAAGGCATTGAATAAAACAACATGGACGTGACAAATATGTTTTAAAGCTACAGATTTGTTTGGGCTGGTGAAGAGTTTCATTCTTGCCTGTGGATGTCAAGAGCTTGACAGTAAGCAGAGCACGGCACTCAGCTCAGGCACCAATAAAAGAGAGCAGGCTTAATGTTTGCTGTGATTAAATATCTCCCTACGTGAATGTTGCAAATGAGTGAATGAAAAAGTAGCAGTTGTCAAATATCTTCCTGTAAAGACACAAAAATGTGCCCTAATACTTCCAACTACACTGCCTGTGTGCAGATACAAGGAAAATAAGAATAAGAATAAGGTAAGAGTAAAGAACTTTGGGAGCTGACTAAGATGAAGAAGACATGCTCTATTAATCCCACTCGGGGACATTACATTTTTTTCATTCTGTTGTTATTATTATACACACGGGCTGAAATACACACATACACAAACAGGACCTACACACATGCATTAATGTATGAAGAGATGTCAGAGCGAGGGGGCGGCCTCTTAGGCTGGTGCCCCGAGTAGTACGAGGTTCACCTTGGTAGTGCCCAGGAGGTGAACTGGCACTTCTCCAGCTACCAGAGCTACCAGACTACCCTCCGTCCAAGCTTGAATTGATCCGATGACCCTCTGGATCCCACGGACAGAGCTACTACCAGTCCAAAACAGCAGTTCCCATACCGGGAGTTGAACCCGGGCCGCCTGGGTGAAAACCAGGAATCCTAACCGCTAGACCATATGGGAAGACAACCAGTTTGCAGTGCATGCCACATCACAACATCAACATCACTGGTTTGATTCTGGCTTCTGACCTTTGTTGCGTGTCCCTCTCTCTCCCAGTTTCCTGTCTGCCTCTTCACTTTCAAGAGAGCAACTTTGAACAAGTCACAGCCACGCTAGCAGCTTTGTGAGGCTGTAATTAGGCATAGCTGTGTTTCAGCTAAGGTCTAACATCAGCATGCTAACGTGGTCACAATGACAATGTTAACATGCTGATGTTTAGCAGGGGTCTTAGTTTGGTCTGTTAGAATGCTAACATTGGAAAATTACCATCAAACACAAAGTACAGTGAGTCTGGTGGAAACGTCATGACTTTGGTCAAAAATCAAATGGACGCATTCAAATTTTGACCTGATGATAGCGCTATATGAAAGGTAAAGGGATCATTACAGTTCATCCAGAGGGGAGTATCTGAACAAAATTCCATAGCAATCCATCCAGTAGTTATCAAGACAAATTACACAAAGCCACAAACGTCAACCTCATGGGGGTGCTGGAGAAGAAGTCAAGGGGATCACCAAAGTCGTTAGGATCCATCGTCTGAGAACCATGAATGTCTGTACCAAGTTTTGGGCCAATCCATAAGGTAGATGTTGAGATATATCACCGAGCACATGAAAACTTTGACCTGGATGAAAAGTCAGAGGATCACCAAAGTCAGTAGGCTTTGTTGTCTAGGGAAAATATAGGTATGTACCAAATTTAACAGCAATCCATCAAATAGTTGTTGAGATATGTCAGCATTCCCTAAAGACACTGGTACCGCTAACATGACTACAAATGGTATTGAAATTGCTTACTTGGTTGCACTAGCATGCATAGATCTTTAATCTGAGTAAAGATTTAGACATCACTTTCTTAATGTGATGCATTGCGACAGCCATCATAATTATATAAGACAGAGAAGCTGTTATCAACTTGCTTCATCTCTACAAGCAGTATCCAGTGTTATCTTTAGATCCATGATATGTCATGATATAGCCTGTGGCCCTCCTCAGTAAAAAGTTTGGGCATCCCTGACATGGACAGACATTAATCCAGCGCTACTGTATGGGACATAAATACTGCTGCAGTGCCGCACTGCACACAGCTTATCAGCTATTCTGAAACCGGCAGATTATTTCACATTCAGGAGCATTAACTAGCAAGGCAGCCTCTTTCTTTCATCCTCTCATTTCTGTCTCTCTTTCAAACAAAGACACACACACACACAAACATGCACACACACACTAAGAATACACATGAAAGGATCTTTGCTCTTTCTGCTCTGCAATGAATCATTAGTCTGCAAGGCTAAAATAAGACACCACCAAAGGCACAGAAATAGCATCATGACCAATCGATGGTCTACCAATGAGAGACTTTACTCTGGATTATTGATGACTTGGCCTACCTTGCATCCCACCTCTACAGTTGCGGATATTGAGAGATGGTTAATTTGCAGTGAAATCAAATCAGCAAGAGAGTCCAGTCTTCAGAACATTATTTTCTTAATGAGACACTTCAACAGTCTTTGATTCATCCTCTAGGGGCAGTCTAAAATGTCCTATGCCAATTCTTATGGATACAGTTCACAGAACATCAGTCTATTCATGATTTAATTGAAAGGGAACTGAGAGAAGTTGTGAGTTGTGAAAAACAGTGGAAGAAGAAGACGGGATAACAGGAGGGAGGAGGGAAAGAATGTGGGTACGAGGGGTTGGAGGGCAGAGGATCCGTCTCCCTGGTGTCTCTGATGTGATTACACTCAGCAGGACAATGAGTCATCTCTGGGTGAACCAGACTGCTGTGACAGTGAACTGAGTCTCAGCAGCTCTGTGTGTGACATCGCACCTCCACAGAAAAACACAGGCCATCTGGGTAACTGCACTCTCACAAGTCATTTTAAGACTCGTGCACACTATTCATCCTGGAACAACTTAAAGGAAAATTCCAGTTTATTACAACTTGGTTCTATTTTTTGTTTTTGTTTTTTGTTTTTTTTGTATGACATACCAGTAATGATAACATTAAAGTAATTGCTAAGATCTGGAAACAGACATCACTTCAACAAAGTTCGACAGGGCAAGGCATATGATCGGTCAAATTATCAGACTGGCTATTTATTATTGACCGCTGGACTGAGCAAGTTACTTAGTTACTTGAAACCTGTAATCAATTACCCCTTACACATTCAAAAAGTAATTATATTACTAATTACTCAGCAGCAAAAGTAATGCGTAATATTACTTGTTACTTTACCTTAATTACTCAGAATGTCGGCATGCCTGCGTCTAAGAAAACACAACATGTGAATAAGGCAACTTTAGAATTACTGGGAGCTGCTTCTCCTCTTTTAGAGACTCTGCCTCCCCCCAACTCAACTTGGGTTGGGACATCCCAGACCAGTCTGTCCACTGAACACAGAAAAAACAAACTGATATCAACCCTCGATCAAACTCCTGGTAAGACAGCGAACAAATCAAATGTCAAAGTAACAAAGCATTATTGGGATTTGCAACTATAATGAAATTACTGAATTTAAAATTGTAATCCCTTACACTACTCGCTACTGTAAAAAGTAAGTAATGCGTTACTGCCCAACACTGGATTTGGACTTGTGTTTCAGGCAACATGGTAAGTCCAATATTAACTCTACTTTTAGCTCTGGTTTGGTCTCCACCAAGCCCTGAGGTACATATCAGTCTCTTTAGCTGCTATATGCTCCACAATGTTCACCAGCTAGTCGTTAACTTTGTCTGTCTGCCGTTTGGTGCGTAGGAGGGTTTTTAGAGCTTTTTTGCTAAAAATCGCTGCCTGCCACTTCAAAACAATGCTGATAAGAGCTGTGAAGGTGAACCAAAACAGTTACAGGCTGTAAAACCAAAACAATGTGTTAAAAGGCACTAAAAAGCTCTGTAGAGATGAGGGGGACTGCAAAGAGAGGTGGTGATAATTCTCTGTGGGTTTGTCACTACACTTTCACATCACACATAGTCATTTTATCCAATGTTAACCTAAAAATATTGATTAGAGCAGCTTTAAAGTATATATTTTTCATTGATGCAATGGCAGCCATCTCTCTTTGAGCCTGTGTGTATTGCTGACTTACTATTTTTAACATTTCATAGAGTGTTGTGCTGTCAGCAGGGACAGGCAGGAATGGAAAAGTCAACACTGCTAACGTCATAACAGGTTGACAAAAATCCAAGACAGATGTTTGAATCCGTGCACGGAGGCTCTAAAAAGTGAGGTTTGGATGGGAATCTATGAGTGCTGTGTGTTTTTCCAGCTTCACCCCGCCTCTTCCACTGTAAAGTGCTGTGCTTGCCTCAGCAGTGGCTGCACAGAGGGAGACTGTGGCAAAATCAAGCCGAGGTGGGTACTCTACATGATGTTTCATAAAAATTAAGGAAGCCAACATAAAAAGCGCTGTTAAATTTGCTGAAAGGAATCGGATTGAACCGTTTGCAGGATTTGTTTGGACATAAAATCCATTAGTGAGATCTCTTTCAAATGTTTAGCAGGCTCTCCCCACTTATGACTCTATGTCTCCAAAAGCATGAGTTCAAGCAATTCAATAACATGGATTTGAAATAAATCCATTAGTGAGTCTTTGGGGGTTCTTGTGATAGCAGCAAAATGGCGCTTGATTTGCTCGAATGTATATTATATAATGCATGAATAAGTAAGCACGCCGTACATGAAGCGACCTCAGCACACAGCAACTTACTGTGAAATATACAGTAGTACAATTTTTCCGACTGCTGCTCACATTCCTCATTCTGGGCTGGATGTGTTGGCTGTGCTGACAGAGTGATCTGTCCTGCCTCATCACCAGGGGATAAAGTGACTGTTATGAGCCTAAACACACAATGAACACACACACACACACAACCACGGTGCTGAGGGAACAATAACCAGCAGAGCATCCCAAAGCCAGGCGCAGAGGAAAGGGGGCTGCTCTCTCCACCCCATATCCCATGCACCCACCCCCCACCCATTTGAGCAGAGCCTAGCTGCGTTGGCAATAATAAAGGCTGCAGATGATACTCTGGGGGGAAGTAAAGAGGGCCATCTTGAATCCCCCGAGGACAGACTTTCCCGTCACACGTGCCCCAGCCTCGTTGGTAAATAACAATAGAGTGGGGTTATTGACAGAGAGCGCGGGATTTGCTGAGGGAGCTTCAGACTTTGTTGCCTTCATTTCCTACCATGAACCCCGAGGAATGCAAAGCCATAGTAGCGGCTTGGAAATGCACAGAGAAAAGGGGGATTCAATTAAACAATAGATGAGAGATGAAAAGATCTAATGAAATATTCAGTCGCTCACCGCCTTTGTTACTGTAAGAGTCACAGACAGAAGAGTTTCAAGAACAGACAGATAGCAGCCCCAAAGGAGTGTGTGTTTGTGTGTGTCTGTACAGTATGTGTGCATGTGCCTTTGCGTGTATAAGTGTGTGTGTGTGTGTGTTACAAAGAAAGACAGAGGGACGGATGATGAGAGTGGCAAAAGCAGTCATCTCCACTCTACACGTGCATGCCAATACTTTTGGCCCCTGGTGTGTCTGCTTCATAGGCAACAAAACACACACACACACACAAACACTTTTTACACCAATATCCATCCAATCCAACCAGTTTGGGATGGAATATTCCAAGGGGATCTGACCCATAATGAATATCAAAGGGCACCAAATATGCCCACCATGAAATCCCAATGCGTGATCGGGTGAGTGTGTGTGTGTGTGTGTGTGTGTGTGTGTATGTGTGTGTGTCTGGGGGAGGGCGTGCAGAGCTCTTCATCATCCAGACATAACAAGAAGCTCTTAACCCTCCCCGCCATGAATATGTATGGCTGCATTCACTGCGTCCCCGCCCCTCTGCCCCGCCACCAGCGTCCCAGACAAAGCACTTCAAACACGGGCACAAATTGCAGGGGGAACCCTATCGGCCTCCACCAGGCCCCCCAACCTTGAATAACTAATCCTCAGGGACCTGGGTTTGGAATAATGATCAGGTCTGAACGGTTGAACGCCACAGTGCGGAGCGTTTGTTATTGGGTAGGTATGTAATAACAATAATACGCTGATAAACAGAGAGAGGGACTTCCAGTCCAGCCACTTATCTGAGAGGAGACAATGGTGGCTTCATGAACTGCAGAAGCCATTGTGTTTGTAGAAGTGGAGCTGATGAAGGACTTGGCTCTTTGCCTCTGAATGACAGCCCATTACGAACCCCACACTCCTGTGTCGTATTTCCTGTGATAATCAAACCGATTGATGCCAGACAGGGAGGATGTTTGTTGACTGGCACAGTGTAAGGCTACAGCCTGTGTTTCTTTCATGTGATTCTCATGACGCTCTTGTTGTGATAGCCTGTATATTTTAGGTGAGTGACTGTCTCTCCCTGGCCGACCACTTATCTCATCTGTATATTCTGGTCCTGTGTGCCAGCTGTATAAACAGTGGGTGTCTGTGAGAGTGTGTGTTGCATTGATGTCTGTGAAAGGGTTTAGCTCCTCTTTCAGGGGGTAGACACTGGCAAGCTTCAAAGATGAGGCACCACTGCAGTTGTCTGCAGCACTCTGCGAAATCACGGGAGGCAGCTACAGAGGCACATTACATTAGACTTTCATGTCAGAAGGAAATTGTGAATGCAGAGAGTTCTGGGAGTTGGTGGGTCTTTGCACGAGTGCGGGTGACGTATATATATGCGATGACGATTATCTCGCATATCTCACAGAGTCAGCAGGGCTTCTTACGCAATTTAACGCAGAGACCGCAAAAAAGAGACAAGACAGATAAATGAATCAACTAGTTGTACAAATGTGCACACATCTCAGAAGCACGTGTAGACCGAGGTAAAAAATATGAGACTGCCTTGGGTACACATAGCCCCAATAAATTACAAACTATTTCATGGGTATTCTTGGCTTTGAAAATAGGACAACCGCCTGCAAGCAGACAAAACGCTAACACTGCAATCCTTTTATTATGATTCATCATTCTGAGCACACAGCGTAATACAGTATTTGGTCAGCTGTGCGTCCTGATGGTACAGAGCCCACCTGGTCTCAGACAGGTTGCATGATGAGCTCCCTGGAGGATACGCGGTAAAATCTTAGCTTGCAAAAAGCATTCCCATAGTTTTCTGTTTAGAGGAATGAAAACCTAGAGGCCTCTAAATGTGGACGATAAACTCCAGACGAGCCTGCTGCCACCAACAAATCCCAAGAGTAGCAGGCAGGGTAGTGGGTTAAGTCTACGGAAAACTTTCTGAGGGATTGTGGGAGATGAACATGTGGCAGCCAGAGGTTACGGGTGTTCTGCCAGCGCGAGGACTCGATGGCAAAGGCCTTTTTCTTTGTGGCCAGTCGAATCCACATCAAGAGAACAGCTCCAGAGCCGGACGCCGCCTCCAGCCACCAGTGTGCTGTCAGATACATAAACAAACCTACACACTCATATCTGTCAAAAAAAATCTGTAAACATGTTTTTGTGGTGATAGAAATATTTTCAGACAAAACATAAAAATATCACATGCCCACACACAGAAGACAAACTGTCTACACAAGCTGGAAGATGAACTCATAAAGCATCCACTGAAACACTGAAGTCATATATCAAGCTGGTTAACTTAAGACACTATTAAGGGACTGATAGGGGACTAATAGGGAATATAATGGTGATGTATGATGACTTATTACTGTGACTGATTATATTCATATTCAGGTCCAGTGCGGTTGACTTAAATGTGGAAAACAATGATGTAATAGTTTGCTTTTAGTAATATTTATAGATTCAGTATATTAAGTTACATGCTCATTAATTCAATATTTGTCCTTAATTTTCCTAAGTGGTTAAAAAAGTCAAAAGACAGATTTAATTGCTGCCATTCTGAATTTAAACAGGACATGTTTATTATAGAAAATTGTGCCTATGTAGCTGCTTGCTATGAGTCATACTGACAAACAATGGTCAACCTCACGACCACATGCCCCTGTAAATTACCGGGAATGTTAATATCTCTGGAACATGCCCCCTGACTTCACCTAATTCATCCCACGCAGCTGGGCGACCTCCGCTATAGGTGGAAACAATCATCTTTTTCTTTTAACAGGACACTATGAATGAGGCCACAGCTGACAACAATGGAGTGTACCTTTTAGATGGTCGCCATGGCAACGGCTGCAGACAGAGCGAGAGAGAGAGAGAGAGAGAGAGAGAGAGACAGAGAGTGCAGGTCCATAGCTCTGCGCAGTGTGGATCCCTACACTAGTGCTCCACTTTTTTCTCTCTACATGTTACCTTTTCATTCAGCCTGCACGAAAAGACGGACTGTTTTAACCTAAAGCCATCTGCATGCTATCACCCTGAACGTTTTACATTCGGTGTCAAGCTCCTATACGACGAGCCAGATGCTTTGCTCCAGCATACATTTACATAAAGACTGACGCTGCCAAATTAAGCAGACTCCAACCCAAGCATGAGCTGCTCGAGAGTATTTAGAAGGGCGTTGCACGTTCAAGTCTTTAACTAGAGAGAATATGTCGATATGTTGAAGATGCACGTCTATAGTGTGTCATTAGTCATGCTCCTTGCAAGCATCACACACCCACATAAAGAAAACCATGTCTATTATTGACTGTATATCATACATCCACACATCAAAAAAAAAATCAAATCAGAGACTAAAAATCAAACAGCCAGACACAGCGGTGCAAATCCAACTGGACATGCTGCACATCTACACACACTGCAGACAGCACGACAAGCAAAACAAATCACATAAAAACACACACACACACACTCTCTGACCACGACCGCTGGAATACCTTTTTCTTTGACCATGACCATTGGAATCCAGGTGAATCTGCACCAGAAAAGGCTCCGGGTATCGATCACCAGTAACACACGAGCTGCTAGTTCCTTTTTTTAGTCAAGACTGAGGAGCAAAAAGAGAGAGCCGAGACACCACAGAGAGAGAGAGAGAGAGAGAGAGAGAGAGAGAGAGAGAGAGAGAAAGAGAGAGAGNNNCCGAAAACACCGCTACAGCGTGGGGTTTGCCTCCCGACTGCCTGTTTTCCTCCCATCCCTCTCCTCCTCCTCCTCCTCTGCCCACTCCTCCTCCTCCAACTCCTCCTCCTCCCTCGTCCCCTCCTGCTCCCTCTCTCAGCCCCTCTGTTGTGTCAGCCGCCTCCTCATTGCAGCAACCAGGTGGCTGCCGCTGCTGCTTCTGTGTGACCGAAAACAGTAACCCCCCCCTTAAGCACATACATATACATACACTACAGTAATAATGCAGACACACACATCACATGCTAGAGACCATCATATATATACA
>NTHP01000233.1:433926-459337 GCA_003416845.1 Oplegnathus fasciatus
ACATATATATATATATATATATATATATATATAAATCTGTTACATCAGACTTCTCTGTCTTTTTCAGTAACATCTTGTCCTCACAGCACAGCAGTTTGACTTCCATTGTAAACTGTGTGGCATGGTGTGAATTTATGACACCCTAAAAAAGAAGATACTCTCTATTCCACCTACAAAAAGTTCAACAAACTGAATTTTGCTGGGAATAACCCTTCACCACATCACTGTACTATATAACACACACCTCAATAAAGACTTTGTATCAGTACAACAGGGCAGCAGGCGGAGATCAATTACTCTTTTCAGGGCAGTAATTAGCCTGCTGCGCCAAAAGATTGGTTCAGTTTAACAGAAATTAGTGTATTTGACAAATGTAAAAAAAAACAACATGGACTTAAAAGTCTTAAACTCATCAGAAATAAAGCAACGGAATGAAAGGCTGACTTCTTTTGGAAATGTTGGTCTTTTGTGACAGTAACTGGAGGTGGTTATAGCACCAAACACCAAAATTAATAATTAAAATGAAATAAAAGATGTATTAAACACATTATCCACAGTTCAAAAAATGCTGCCTAAACAATAAGCACTTTTTGAGAACATTATCTACGGTACAGCACTAAGAATGATAGAGAGAATACGGGTTATCCAATCAGATCCCATCAACGCTGTCGACCTGATCATATGCGGTAAAGCCAGGCTCACCTTGAGTGACATCCGAAGTTGTTAATTATCGCACTGCTTCCAGCTGGCCATGTACTGCATGAGGACTTCATGCGAGTGCATGAGGGGCCATTTGAGGTCGAAGGTCAGACTTACCGTGATCTCTTGCATGAGCTTTGTATTAATATCTTTAGTGGATCCTCTGGAATCCAATTACAGAGAGCACGGGAGAGCACGTTCCTGGCTGAGACTGGTGAACACACCAGCTCTTATATCATCTTCTTGTCAACTCTGCTGACAAAACTGAGGGAAACACTTTTTTACGTAATTTGTTGCTTTGTATATTTTGGTGCGTGGAATATCACCCTGTTTTAGTATACTACAAAGTGACAACCTACTCTACCAGTCTAACCAGACTGCTAAACTTCATCCATCTGCTCCCTACACATACAAAATGTATGGAATTATCTACAAATACTATTTCACTCAAGCTTGACTTAATAACTAGTACAGTGCACCACAATATAATGTGTGAATAAGGTTTATTATTTGCCTCCTGAGGAGCAAATAAAACCCACTGAGACCCAGCAGAGACATAGCAGGGGGCCAGTCCAATGTTTGTAGACACTTCAATGTGTGAGCTAAAGAAAAATGTGATTTCAGAAGCAACTCAGTCACATCACGCCAGCAGCGATTGGGGACCACGCGGCCACTGATCCATCTGTCCCATGCTGGAGCCTCACTGTACCACTCTATGGCTGAGGGGAAGGAATAGTTTTGCATCAGCACCACCTCTGTAATTGCTGATGCAGGCAGCCCATTATGCATTCAGAATGCATTCATCCACTGCAGTGTCAACTGTGCCACCTGCTGGATACCCGACAATGTGCATCAGCTTGCACAGGGGCGTTTTCTTCTCATCGGGCAATGGAGACATGCCAGTGAGGCAAACGGTAAAAATAGTTAGCGGACATTTCTCCAGCACTCCACCCTTTTTTATTATGAAGGGAGAGAAACGTGTAACGAGTTTGTGATGACCAAAGATTTAAGTGGCCTTTTAATAAGACCTGTTTTCCAAATGTTGGCTGGTCAAAAACCATGAGAGGTTTACAGTGTGGCTACTAACTGCTAAATGCAACACAAACACTATTATTGTGTCTTCTCACAATGCCATAATGGATCTATTATCATCTTGCCTCTTTTAATAATCTCTGTAGGAGCCGCTGGACATTCATGCTACATAAGGCTTGCCAAGAGCAATTCCTGAGTAGCAAAGCCTATTATCCATGGATGAAAGGTTTCTACTGTATTTGGCTCACCTATGGATGATCCATGTCTGACTGTCCATTAATAACCTGGCCTGGGAACTATGCGCTGCGCAGCCCTCATATCAGTGCAGATTAAGCACTTGTGCAGTATGCGCATTTCATTGTGAGTGATAAATGCCATTTGATTTACAGTTATAGACTAGAGTAGTGAAGCCAGACTGACATTATAATGCAAGAGGTCACATTTACAGTAAACAACAGTAGTGCGTGTGGATATACTGCACAGTTAACCCTGGGATTAAAATTAGGATTGTAGGATGATGCCAGACAACTACACACACACACACACACACACACGCAAATGCATGTGTCAAAAATGACTAACGCTCTTAGCTACACACTCTATGCACTGGATGACGATTTGCAGATTTTTATAAATCCAGCAGACACATAGCATGACAGCTAGAAAATACTAATAACCAGGATGAACCCCTCAACTCCTTTGGATCATAGACAGACCTGCCTTTCTGTCTCTGGATAGTGACAGGCACGTCAGCAGCTTGTTTCTATTTTAAAAAGGGTTACAAAACAGTGATATCCTCTTGAAGCAGCAATCCTGTGCAACCAGGCTCACTTCTTCAAAGTATATTTCACCCATGCCACAGTAACATTCCTGTGTTGCAGCTACCCTGAATACACAGAAACATATTTTTACTACATTCATCCAACGTTCCTTTCTTTTTGTATGGATTTCGATAATTTACAAAACATAAAAACCACAGTTTTTCATACACAATCCACAGGAATCTTGGGTTGCTGACTTATTTTCATGTTTCTTTGAGGTATATCACTTGGTGACCTCTGGATAACATCACTTGGGGAGCAGAGTCAGTGGCACTCATATTCAAAAGCACTCAACTGGTGAAATAATGCAGCATTGTTTACAGTGTGGAAACAGCGGACACTGTTTCAGCTCTGTTGGGCTGACAGTTCAACACTAGAGAGATTTCAGAAAAGGTTAAGGGTGAATAAATTGATGACAGTTGTTTCTTTGTGAGTTTGAAAGTCTTGCAACAGTGTTTCTTTTTTTTTACAGATGTATATGTATTATTTCAGAGAAGTCATGGAAGAATTTTTCCAATCCAAAAAATGTAAAGCATCAGTCAAATGACCCGGGCTTGGCCTCTACAGAACTCCCTGAATACAAGCGACTATTGACTGTCACTGTCACTGTTGGATGGATTTTAGCTGTCACTGAAGAAATGAAATGGCTAAAATAAGCCTTGACCTCTGCGATCTTTGATCTTGGGTCAGTTTGCAGAGACAAACCTTCCTTGATCCTGGGCTATAAGTCAAAATCAAACTCTAACTCCAAAATAGAAGGAGTTGCTGCTGTCTGGGGTATTTGCAAACATCTGAGCGCCAAGTAATGATGATTTTACTACTGTGCCTGGCACGCAGTCAGAGAATACATAAGGTCTGGAAATCTCGATTTGTCCTCATGCCCATGTTGTAATCCTGATGTAAGCCACCATGTCGCTTCCTCATGTACTGTTGCTTGGCAAAATGCAGCAGGTCTGCCCTTGCATATGGGTATGCATTATATAACTATGGAGAGGACGGTGATTAATTTCCTGACTTTTCCAACATTTGCAGTAACACTTTTTGGCGTTGGGGAGTTACGGTTGCGTAACTCGTGCAAAGGAGCTCTCACACATACGCACGGGTCAGATGTGAAGAGCCTGGTGTAATCACTGACTGTCATCCAATTAAAATGAAGTAACCTCTGAACAACAACTTATCAATTGACTCTCAGACACCTACTCGCAAACAGAATGCAAAGCAGAGCAGCCAAACTGCAACACAGGACTGAAACAACAGCCCCTCATGGTATTAACAAACAACTGTTGAAGGGGGGAAAAGCAGAGGAGAGGGAACGGGAGAGAAATAATCAAATTAAATGTAACTTCAATTAAAAGTGTAAAAAGTAGAACAATGTACTTGCATTACATCCCTGCAAAAACATTTCTTTTGCACTGCAATGGTCAGTCTTTATTCCTCATTGATTAAGCAATCATCATTAAAGCTGACTGATGTTACAGTCAGCCACAGCCAGGATGGATGGCTGTAATGGGAGATGGGTGAATAAAAGTTTGGATCTAGATACATCTTTTCTCCTGTCCTACCTGTCGCGACATCATTCAGCCTCTCACTCAGGTAATAGTCGTTTGGGTTGAGGTAGGGCATCTGCTCCATGTATTGTTTAGGAATGAGGTACAGGACCTCGGCCACATGCCCGTCCTCAATGATGGACATGCGTTTGACCGAGCTCTTGCGTTTCACCCGGACGCGGTCGACACTGTGGCTGCGGCTGGAGCTGCACAGCTTGCCCAGGCTGTTGAGATTGGGCAGAGTGGGCATGGCGCCCTGCTCCCCTTCAACTGTCCCACAGAGAAGGGTGATACACTGCAGGTAGACGTCCGCCAGGGTCGGGCTCAGACCCGCTCTAAAATCCAGTCGCCTTTGGACATCAAGAATGAGGGGTGTTCATAGAGGCACAAAACTGAATCAAAGGAGCCGGAGCTTGATGGGCAACTTTGCAGCAGCTCATCATAAAATCATGGCAATATCCAACGAGGCCTCTGGTGAAAAGTTAGGATCCCTCCACCTGTCACTTCAGAAATGCAATAGATGTAAGAGGTGGAGTGCTGATGTGCACCTTGGGGTGGAGACGCCAAACAGCAGGCAGCAGGTGTGACAAAGCACTCTGCTGCAGGTAGAGCAGAATGAGAAACAGGGAAAGAAGCTTACACTATGAGTGTCTTCAGCCCAACCAGCCTGGTGCCTTAAGCAGCTTAGGGCTGACGTCGAGCCTATGATTATCTTCTGGGTGGGGTTAGGTAGCTCTACATCAGGTTGGCCCAGTGTATGGTGGGAGTCTCTATACCTGATGTGCATCCCAGTCCCTGCTCTGTTTATTCACATCTGTCCAATGGAGAGCTGAGATTCTGTCACAAAAAGCAAACCCATTGTTTTCGGTGTGCTACATTTTAGTTATTAAACAACAATATCTTCTCAGCGGAAGCATTTTAGATGCATCTAGATTCTATTATGTTCATAAAGTGTGTTTTTGTGTACTTTGCATTATGCACAGTAAGACCAAATGGATGCATATCAGCGTGCAGCAAAACAGTGATCCAAGACATCCTTTCAGGGTAGATTGCCTTGGGTGTCTGCCAGTCCTTTACAAGGTCAACAACCAGAAGGTCATACCAGCAGCCAACAATGCACAAACCCAGTGTTAATCATCAGCAGGATCCTTCACAATAAAAGACACTGTAACTACAACAGCGCTAAAGTGGAAGTGCCAGCAGTGGCTCTCCATTATCCGATAAAATCGTCGGGTATAGGATTTTGGACGATGTAACTCCGTAAGAAGGCATGTTCTGAGTGTTTAATCTTCAGACCGTCTAATGTTGGGGCGAATTTGTCTCTGCAGACTTCCAGACACTTTGACAAGCCAAATCCATATAACCAACATCTAGCTAAGGCATTTTTACAAGCACTCTTTCTCGAGTCAAAGATGCATTCACCTTCCGTGGAAATGTGAGTTCAGCACGAGGTAAATTTTGAGTCATTGACGTGTCCTGGTGGGAGGCGAAAAGATGGATGATGCAGAGGGAGAATCTAAGCAAACTCCACGAAAACAAGATAACTCCACAGTGCTCTGATATGTTTTAAAGCAACTGAAAACACTGTGGTTTTTTTGAAACCATAAAAAACAGGACTGTCTCTTATACAAACACAGACACACAGATTAATAACTACAGGCATAAAAACAGAAAAACCTTCCATGATGTCTAATTCTCATCAAACAGATAAGGCTAATCACGGCTATCTACTTTCTCCCACCAAATGAAATAAATAAGAGATACGTAGGCATGATGAAAAAGCACAGCGGACAATGACAAAGCACAAAATATCCTTTTAGTCTGGAGATGTCTGGCTTGGCCCACACTTCAAATTTAACGATTTTCCTCTTCGTCTGAGAGGGTGCAAAGAAACAGGATGGCTGGGGCTTGGCTGGCTGAGTTGTCTACTATTTGCATCAATACGGTATTTAACTCATTAGACTTAATTCAGGTTCCGCTTACAAGTACACCTTCATCCTCCCATTCAAAAAGCCGGAGCTTCATTGCAGAGAAAAGACAAAGTGTGATGGTGAGGTATAGGCAAGAAGATGCTCACTCTTACACCCACACATGCAGACACATGGACCTGAGAGTAACTGAGGACATGCTATTCTGCTGCAGTGAGGCACTGCCCTCCAATTGTCATCCACTCTGTGGTAGCTTTGACACAACTGCCCACACACTCGCAAATCAACACATACGTGCTAAGAAAAACAAGACCGCTATCCCTGCGCGCAGAAAAATCAGCATCGCTCACATAATGCATCCTCAACATTTTCACTGCCTCTGCCGCTTCTGCATCCTGCTCCACACTAGAAGAAACACACCCCCCTCCTCTTCATCTGTTTCCCCCTGTCTTACCATCCAGTCCGAAGCAGGAGGTGATTTTTTGGGCGTAGTTGCAGAGCCCATCGTAGCCAGGCTCCTGCCACGCTGTATCCCTCTCCCCCATCTCTACACACTCCCACACACACCGTCCCGTCCGGCAGCGCTTTTACTCCTTCCCCTGCTCATCAATTATTCAGGCTTTTGCCAGGACACATGCATGCGCGCGCACACCGACCCTCATATTCGCACATACAGTACACACACACACATAGAGGGAGACAGAGAAAAGTGCTGATGCAGAGGGTCGTGCTGTTGGAGCATGAGCAGCCCTCTCCAGTGGTCGGATAAGGAGGAGGCATCAGATTAGGTTACTGCAGAATGGAGCCATGCCTCCTTTTTCATCCACCATTGATCATCCAGATCACACTGCAGTGTAACAGGTACGGTGTGCAGGATGTGCTCAAGGAAAGGGTGGGGCGAAGAAGGAGTTCAGAGCAGGGCAAAACTGGAGATGTACCAGGTATCAGGGGGAGGACTTCCTTTGATGCTCGTCACTTAAAGCTATCCAGACATCCGAATGCAACGATTACTTTCAGATATGATTACTGGAAAAAAGCACAACAGCCTATTGAAGATGAGGATAAAACAGGGAAGCATGGCCCACAAAGTTACCCCCAGTCAGGCTGACATAACTCTTTATGACTTGCATTCATACTGCTTATAATAATAAGTAGTACTGATGTGCAAAGGTACATGAAAATATGTTATAATTTAATATAATAATCCTTTTCAGAAAATAAATTCTGCATATTGATTGTGATCACAGACATAAACATCAAAATTTTCAACACCGAAACCCTGTAAACTCTGATTCACACTGCTGAGATGCAATTGAATATTTCATTAGGAAGAAGGGAAAAACCTAAAATATATAAATTCAGCACACTTTACTACAGTGCCTTCAAAAAGGTCTGTAACATCAAGTATAAAAATATGACATGCAAACTGAAAGCTGAATGATAGCGTTGGCCCACACATGTGAGAACTCGTCCAACATGTTGTTTTAACATTCTGCGATGGAGCCGAAATAAATGGCTTAAATGGACAGAGATGAACAATAAATTCAGCCACGTATGAATGGCCAACCCAAACAGTAGAGAACCAATGGTAACAGAACAGCAAACTATACAAATAAATGACGAGATAATGCTAAATGGCGTAACTGTGCTAGGTTTTTGAGGTAATTTCCCAGACCAAGAGGGAGAATGTACTGGAGATGGAGGAGTTTGATAAGAAACGCCCCGCCATCCCACAAATGCCACTGCCGAGGTGACCTTGAACAATGCACTTAACCCTCAGTTGCTCTGGTCGAACAGCTCAATGGCCATCAATGGCGGACTCACTGAGCACCTCACAGGTAGGACTGAATGTGAAAGCACTATTTGAAATGATATACAGTATGTGCTCTGCCAACATCCCCGGGATAATGGTTTTATAAAAAATAAATAAATAAAGGTTTTCCTAAAGAAAATCATGTTAAGAGATTCTAGACAGAAGAAAACAGCGCAGGAAATATGATGACACTGAAAGGCCCAGATGGAGCAGTCTGCCCGCAAGGGTGTATAACAAGGTGGGGTGACTAATGGAAGGGCATCACTACCAAGGTAAAAGCTGATGGCCTTGTGCTGATAACAGGGGCGGGGGGTGGGCGACTGCAAGACTGAGAGCACAGTAATGGCTGATGCTTGCTGGGCGACCGAGGGAGGGGCTGGCAATCATCAACGCACACTGGGAGGGAAAAGTGGAGTCATTTGAGACGTTTCTTAACTTCCTGTTTCTGTTAGGAAGGAAAATGTTTCAATCGGGTGACGTGTTTTAGATCCTGCCTATAGATTTCTGGATGCTAGACTATCTAGAATAACACAACCAGAGGTCAACAATGTGGGCTGAGCCTGCAACTACATGTTGATACATTGGACACAAAGGGGGATCAGGGATAACGTCCAGCCAATCCAGTAATCCATATCAGAGCTGCGACTAACAACTACTTTCATTTTTGATTAATCTGCTGATATCTTCTCGATGAATCGTCTCCTCTATAACAAATCACCAATTTCTAAAGGCCTTCAAGAAAGATATTACGTTTATTATCACATATGACAAAGAAAAGCAGTAAATCCTCACAGTTGGGAAGCTGGAAATGGAAAAAGTTTGGCATTTTGTTTGAAAAATGACTTAAACGATTAATCGACTATGAAAATAGTTGCTGATTAATTTTCTGTCCATCAACTAATCAATTAGACGTCATTTAAAACATGGCAAAAATCATTCCAAATACATTCTGACTGCCCAAAACATATTGTGACGTGCATGCAGATTCTCTACAAAGTATAGGAAGAAAATATATTTCCTTTCATTATAATCTACACAAAAATACCTCTTGTTAAATACTGTGAAACATGGTGTAAATCAAGTTCTCGAGTGCTACAGCCAGTGCAATTGAAAAGACATTGACTCAGCCTGGCCCATGACAAACACATGTTTGATTTGATATATTGTTACAAAGGCTCATGTTTGCGTCAATGTGCCTGATTTATCCGTGATAATAAATTAATAACCTCACATTTGTGTAACCAACACCGAGATAATTGGCACTTTGCTATCATACTACTGTAGGGTGCAGGGTAGTTACTTCTCATGAATAATGATTGGTTGTTTGCAGGGGCTTAAGCGGGCTAATCAGATCTATGTACCACAGGGGGGCTGTCAAGCGGTGGGCTCTGAGCTCCATCGATCTCCACCAGCAGCCGTGGAGGACAGATACAGTAGGCCACATCAGCGATGGGGGGGTGAGTTCAAAGCCATCTTGCTACACAGGCTCAGCCATACAGAGCCTGAAGGGGAGTGACACCCTGCACAGCTTGAGCTTCTTTAGAAAAGGTTGATGCTTTACCACAATAACAGGATCAGACCCATCACCATGAATCCAACTGCAGATTCAATGTAATAACCTTGAGGTCATGTTAATATTGCAACTTCTCTGCTTCCAACCAGCTCTCAATCAGTCAGTCAGACCAGCTGATCACAACCTATAGCAGGAACAGCTGGAGGTTTTTTTTTTATCTCTTCAGCCAGAGAACACACTCACCTGACACAAATCCAGCACAGCATAAAGGTCCACCTGATGGGAACAAACACGTTTGCAAGTAGAAGTAGTTTTATGCTCAGCGGGAAACGGCTTCTCAGCGCAGACAAGTTGAGACTGTTGCACCAGATGACACAGTTTGCATTTTTGTGGCTTTGTCCAAAAAGATGCTACTTTTTTTTGTCACCTCACCAGCTAAACGCTTGACAAATTTCACAATTCTCACTGTATCACCACCAGTCAATTAAGAATACACGCCATATGCTACCAGTCTCCATCAACAGCTTTCATGCAGGCAACAATTAGGGTGTGTGCAGCCTTTAACTAATGATACACACCATCCCTGATTAAAGACAATGTCAAATGTCAAAGGAAACAGCAATCAGAGGAGGTTCATTATCACAGCTGGGATTTAAAAAAAGAAAAGAAAAGAAAAGTGTGATCTATTTATAAGTGGCACCAGAGTGCATAGTGTTCATATCAACTAAATAAGTTGTAGGCTGTCTAGAGAGGGCTGCAGCAGTGGAAGCTGTAGTTTCAGCTATGCACCGGTGTAACCTACTTACAATAACAGTGTCATTATCACAGCCTGATCCTCCCGAAAGACGACGCAAATGGGCTCTCTTCTCCATCCATCCTTGAACCAAGACCCCCCTCCCCTCCTCCCCCAAAATTAAGAGACTTTTCTCCCTCTACATGTAGTGTTATGAAGGCTTCTGCGGCAAAAGATACTCACCTCTAGCAGACATGCCCGGTAGGTAGAGCCTCTCTTTCTTTGGCGAGATTAACAGGAGGAGATGCCCCGGTGCAAGCTTTGAAGGAGGGGTGGGGGGTGGGGGTGGAAAAGACCGGTTGACAGCCTGATATTATCTGTACTTTAAGTTTCTGGCTGTCATTTAGTGGGATTAAACGCAGGGAAACATACACCCTGCGATTTGGTAGACTGGACTAGACTGCGCGATGGAGAGAGCACTTTCCAGCGACAGGGCGTGTCCTGGATCAGACAGCATCCTTCTGATTTTCCAACAAGTTTATGTCCATATTTGAACATGATATCACGGAATTACGGAGTTATAAATGAAATCATCCTTGCAAATTCCTCGCCTGCAGCTGCTGTCGGGTCACCTAAACGTTAAAGCGGCTAGCCTACTTTCTGTGTGGGATGACTGCGCTGTTCTGGACGTGGTGGTTGAGCTAAATCTTAAAGTTGACAGGCACTCTGGAGCAATGAATGTTATTTTTCTTTTTTTTTTGTTGTTGTCTTTTTTCTTCCATTAATCCGGCTGCTTTAGGGAAAATATTTGGCAATCTCATCATCACGTGGACTCCTCAACTTTATCCTAAAAGCAGTTAAGCAAGCATAACCTCATCTCTGTGTGGAAATAACACTGCAATTCCAGACATAGCCCACATCAGTGCACGTGTGGGAGCATAATCAATTGATTGCACGGCTTTTCCATGCTTGCTTAGTTATCGGCTTTTATATTTGAAGTGGACTTATTGACTGTTTTTTTCCAAAGCTGAACATATTGATCATCGCCCCTTATTGAATGTATTGGTCGCTGCTGCTTTCATTTGTATGCATTGATCGTTGTCAGTAATTATAAGCGCGTGTCTTGTGTGCCTGCGCCCCCTGGTGGATCGAAATAGCAGCGTTTGGCGAGGGAAGTGCCACCGTGTCCAAAGTGAGCACAGCGCTACCTGAGTCTGGAGACGGCTTGTTTACAGTGCTTGTGCCAGGTCTGTGAGGTCTGGAGGACGGCAACGTGTTACGGTTTTTTATTGCTCACGCTTCTTCTTTCGTTACAAGGGTCATTATATGAAACCTCCAATCTGGATCGAGGCGGTAGCAACAGGAAGAAGAAGATAGAGGAATTCTCTAGGTCTTCTCGGGAGAAACTAGTCCAGTCGAAGAACAAAATGTTCTCCAAATTCACGTCCATTCTCCAGCACGCTGTGGAAGCGGTGAGTTTTTTTTGGTCTTGTTTATACCAAAAACATTTATTTGTCAACTGGCTTGCTTTTGTGTATCGTCTGTTTTGGTCGAAAGGGGCCTTTGGTCGTCCAGACATCACAGAGCATAACGTCAGCATTAGGGATACGTTGCTAACTAGCGAGCTAACTTGTTAGCCTAAGCTAATGTTAGCGTTTTGTGTTTGTGCTGTTAGTGTGTTTGTTCTAGTTAGCGATAACATACGTGAGGGTGTGTTTATTTGTCTTTTCCTGTTACTAACTAACACATTTCCCTATTGCCATTTTCTTTATAGCAACGACACATCTGTGTTAAAGGTAGTTTGGCGAGCTGAGCTAGTTAGCCGCTAATGTGAGATGATGATAGCCTCAAGAAGCTAAGCTAACGCCGTTGCTAGCTATCTCGTTTCAAACAGGAGCCTTATCATGAAGAAGGGTGTCGAAATGTTTGGACAGCCTTGTTTGATGTTGCGCAAGCGTTTTAACGTTAATATGAAAGGGATAGTCTGTGGGTTATGTCGCACAGCTTTTTCGACAAGCTTAAGGTTACATGTTAGCCAGCTAGCTAGCGGTAACTAGCTTAGAAACCAGTAGTAACCTGCTGGAAACATGTTCTCAAGCTGCTAAAGACTTTTAAACAAAGACGATTGGCAGGTGACCCAAAGTGGACACTTTAGACTTCATGTGTAGATGTGAGTTAACAGAGAAACGTCTAATATTAGCTCGTAAACTCTGTATTCTGTCATACAGCTTGTTGTTGTGTTATGAGGATAAGATCCATGGCAAGTGTAAACCTTTATGTCACAATATCATTGATCAAAGTCATCTTGTAGTGGCACATTAGAACCATTTAAGCACTGAGAAGATGTTATTGAAAACTATAAGATTATGCTTGCAGACACATATGCTCAAACCAGTCTTCTCAGTCTCTTTAAACTCTGTTTGAAAGTGACTGAAGCATGTAGATATGTTGCCATGGTAATTAGTGGTTTCTCTATGGGCCACCAGAATAAAAATAACACCATGCTTATGTTTGCAATTTTTCTTTTTTCAGCTTGCCCCATCGCTGCCCTTGCAGGAGGACTTTGTCTATCACTGGAAGGCCATTACACATTATTACATTGAGACTTCTGGTAAGTAAAGTTTGACAGAATAACACCTTTTATACTCGTGATATCCCTAAAGGTAGCTTCATGGTTGTGCAGGTTGTCTTCAGAGTTGTTGATGACTTTTGTACACATTAACACCAGTCTAAAGTTTGAGTTCAGTTGCAGGAAAGTTGGCTTGTTCATATGTTGTTCAGTAACAGTTCATCTAACAGTATTATAGACAGATAATAATGTATTCACTGTTGATTAATCCACTTACCACTTTCCACTCAATATTCAGTATGTTAAAAGATAAGTACGTATTACAGTTTACCAGATACAAAAGAGTTGCTTCAAACTTAAGCCACCAAATGGCAGTTTTTTGAACCAGCAAACATTTCACATTTTTTCTCAACTACAATAATTAATTAATATTCAGATTTTCTGTTGATCAACAAATTAATCACCAGCTCATGTAGCACCACTGTATATAAAGTGAACACAGGCAGTGCAAAGGGAATGGTTATGAAGAAAATGAGAGTGCACAAGTGTGAAGTATGCTGGGAATGCAGTCGAGTTTCAACATCTCTGTCCGGACCAAAGCAGCTCCAGACTATGAGAGTGCTTCCTTCGTGTTTGCCTGGGGGATCTGTGCAAGCAGAACTCATACGCTCTGCGTCTGTGTCACATTGCATCCAAGATGTACTTGGTGGTGAAATGTAAAATTTCGACAACTTCCGACATCTGTAGTAAGAGCTACTAGGGATGTCTCTGTTTATTTTGGGCCAGGCAAGTCTCCTTCGCCTATTCTTCACTCTAAACAACAGCGTCTTAGCAGCAGTTCTCCTAGTTGGGCCAGTTTAACGAAATTCACTCTTTACTCTCTAACAGCTGATGGGGGATTATCTGCCCTTGGAGTATTATGTAGCTGAGCTTGTTTTCAGTGGCATTTAATCACTGGTGCCATTCACTTAAGCAGCCTGACCTTCATCTGTCTACATGACATGACATGTCTAATTTAAGGAATTATTTGATAATTTCACTCTCGTTTCTGATCATATGCTTTGTGTGTTTTGTTACATACAGCATGACTTAAATGTATGCATCCTACCTTGTCATTGAATGAACTGACCCACACCTGTTAATGAGGGCGTAATTGGTGAAAACAAATTTTTCACTCCCAGTATTTCACTCTCTGACCTAGGCTGCTGTTTTGAAAGTACTTTGAATTGTCATTCAATTGAAAAAGCTTATTGAAATTTGAAATATTTTATTTCAGTGTTCATGCAACGTTCATTCACTTTATGTAGCCCTCCATGTACTATATTGCCTTATTTATTACTATTTGCCAGTAGTAATGTAAAACCAGTGATAGGATTTTACTGTGAAGCCACCTAGGAAAGTGTTTACAATGCCAAGCTTTGCAAGGATGAAGTAGATTATATTGCTCTTTGCAATGCACAAAAATGTTCGTGGATCAGAAAACAACATGGACTGTGTCACATCTTATACAACAATGAATTATTTGTAACTGGAATAAAGCGAACACTATACAAGAGCTATGTAGTGCTATTGTTTGTGAGCATAAAGGAAAAGACGTAGGAATGGAAAAACCTGGCAGGGGTGGTTCGATGAAGGGTGCAGAAGCTTTTTACACTTTAGGCAGACCTCAAACTTCCAACATGCAGTGAAGACGAGCAAGACCTTTTCCTTTATGTTCATGTTTTTATGGAAATACAAAGGTTCTGACATGTTTCTGTGTTTTCCCCTGTTAGATGACAAAGCTCCAGTCACAGATACCAACATCCCATCCCACCTGGAACAGATGCTGGACATCCTGACCCAGGAGGAAGGGGAAAGGGAGTCTGGAGAGACTGGACCCTGCATGGAGTATCTCCTACACCATAAGATCCTGGAGACTCTCTACACCTTGGGCAAAGCAGATGTAAGGCAGTCATGCTTTGGTAACTACTTGAACGAAACCTCCAGGAAAATATGCATATCATGAAATGGCACCTATATATGTAGGTTGAGAGTTAATGGAGGTTGGGGGCGGGCTGGGCACAGCACTGAGTGTGCTATCAGCCGCAGTACAACAGTGAATTCATAAGCTAACAAATGACTGTATGTGAATGCCCAATTTTGGTAGACTCTTCAATGAATCTGCACTTTGGTGGACCACCCAAATACATTAGAACATATTCTGTTTGTATGATTTCCATCAGTGTCCTCCAGGGATGAAGCAGCAGGTGCTGACCTTCTATACAAAGCTGCTAGCACACATTCGTCAACCTCTCCTGCCACACATCAACGTCCACAGACCTGTACTGGTGAGAAATGATGCAGTCTGGTTTTCAGTGTATTTTTGATAGACCTTTTCCTCAAAATGGTCCGCTAACAGACAGGTTATGTAACTTATTTGTAACTTTTTTGGGACATTCCTCTGTCAGAAACTGATCCGTCTGTGTGGGGAGGTGCTGGCTGCTCCTACAGAAAATGAAGAGATTCAGTTCCTTTGTATAGTCTGTGCCAAACTGAAGCAGGACCCATATCTTGTCAACTTCTTCCTTGAGGTAAGTTGCTGTGACTCCAGGGAGAAAAAAAGTTGAGGAGCACATTCATAAATATTAATCTGTATATATTACTAACAAAAGTATGACCTTTACATAGTTTAGATTTAGAGAATATCTCTTTATGTGTGGTGTTATTTGCAGAACAAGTCAAAGAGACCTGAGACAAAGAGTCCTGGAGGGACAGAGGTGGTGAAGGAGAACGTGTTGGCTCCAGACACCGGCCAGTCTCCGGCCGAGGAACAGGCTGACCGCCCAGAGGAGCCACAGGCTGCAGCTGCTGCCTCCACCTCTAGTCCAACCACAAACAACAATAACAGCAACAATTACAATCTCGTCACGTCCCTGCTCAACCTCACAAAGAGCCCTGTAAGTAATCCCCATGCAAAAAATTTACTGTAGGTTACATTCTTTTTTTTTTTCTACTTCATATTCGTGAGTTGTATCCATTTCTCCCCTACTCAGGATGGCAGGATAGTGGTGAAGGCATGTGAGGGCCTGATGCTGCTGGTCAGTTTACCAGAGCCTGCAGCTGCCAAGTGTTTAACTGAAAACACTGAGCTCTGTGAGCTTCTGACTGACAGGCTGGTCTCCTTCTATAAAGCCCTGCCACAGTCCATGGACCCATTGGACATTGAGACAGTGGAGTCAGTCAACTGGGGGTAAGTGTTTACTGGACTGACTTGTAAACACCACTTACATTCAATTGTGTCATCATCTGAAAGTTTGATTTAATTCGTTTTAGCAGGTAGCCCTTAAATAGCATCCACTGTGAAATGCTATTTTCAGTGGATAGATTGGAAGAGTTGCATCAAACATTTATTTATATATTTTTTTTCTCTCTCTCTCTTTCAGTCTGGATGTATATAACCTGAAGGAGGATGCTGCTGTGTTCACAGGGAAGAGGGCTCTCATCTCCTTCCTATCCTGGCTGGATTACTGTGACCAGCTCATCAAGGAGGCTCAGAAGGTCCTTAACCAGTGCTGATTCACTGTGTTTTGATCTGTCATATTGTTGTCAGAATCAACAGAATAAAAGAACTTCTCTCTAAAGAAGTTTTTGTATCTGAAAGCTACAGAAGGCTGAACTACATTTTTGTTCTTCTTCTTCTGTCTTCCAGTCAGCAGCTGCAGTGATGGCAAAAGCAGTGAGAGAAAGATTCTTTGTGTCTGTTATGGAACCGCAGCTTATGCAGACGTAAGTCTTGCTTTGGATCATCCATCAATCATCCTTTTATTGAAAATCTTAGGCTCATCTTAAGAGTGTTATGTGTCGTGACTGCTCAGTAACACGTGTGGTGTGTTTGTGGGTGCACGTAGGTCCGAGGTGGGCATCCTGACCTCCACAGCTCTGCTGAACAGGATCATCAGGCAGGTGACATCAGAGGCTCTGCTGCAGGAGATGGTTTACTTCCTGCTGGGAGAGGAGAGAGAGCCAGAGACCCCAGCTACTATCGCTCAGACTCCACTCAGACACAGACTCATCGAGCACTGCGACCACCTGTCAGACGAGGTTCTTATCACATTATTACCATTCAGGATGTACCTGGTCCTGCTAATGAATGTTCCTTTAACATCATTTGCGTCTGGCTGATCAGAATCATTCAGGCCTTTTTGTTCCACCCTTTCGCGATCACATTAATGTGCCTTCAAAAATTGAAGTCATGTACCCATAATTTCTTCTATTACTTGTTCGATATTCAAAAGTACAAATGGCCATCTGCCCTTCAAGGACTCTGAGTTCCAGTGAATCATATGATTAACCAAAATCACATGAATTTTAATTAGTATCTGACAGAGCCATTGCACACACTTTCATCACACAAAAGAGAGATGAATCATCTTTGATGTTTGAAACAGCCACTGCCTATTTTTTTTTTGTCAGCGAGCAAGCACTTGGCATGTTTCTCCGGTTTTATAATGGGAGCCAAGCCTCATTCCTTCTTCTGTGTCCCCCAGATCAGCATCATGACACTGAGGCTGTTCGAGCAGCTGATCCAGAAGCCCAACCAGCACATCCTCCACAGCTTGGTGCTGCGTAGCCTGGAAGAGAGGAACTACCTGGAGAACAAACCGCAGGAGGAGAGGGAGCCCCTGGAGAACGGGCAGCCCCATGATGCCGTGTAAGGACCTGCTTCTGACCCTCCCTGAGCTGCCTTAAAAACCCGCCTGGAGAATCAGCTGCACAAACACACACCAGTGGAAATAAAGTGAATGCATCAACTAGCTGTGTTTTTGAGATGTGCCACCAATTCAACTAAACCGTTCCTTATTTTGTGTTTCAGTTGGTGGGAATCTTTTTAAACTATAGTTGGTGGGAAATGCATGTCAACCACTGATAACTTTAAATGATCAGTTCTGGGAGATTGATACATAATGGACAATAACTTCCTGTTTCAGGTTTCATGCAAAGGAATGAAGTCACATGATCATATTGTTTATAGAGAATTCACACAAGAACTGAAGAGTGTCAGTGACATTTGTCAGTCTACAGATACACAGTAAACACACTTCCAGATACGGTAAATGCTTCTATTTTAACTTGAAAGGTCCAAGTAAAACTTCATCTATCTAGACATTCATTCACTTCCCACATTACACAACAGAACTCAAAAGTGCCATGCATGCCCGAAGAGCCCTAAAATGCTGTCATACCATAAAAGACCACGTATTTCCTCCTTTACACACAAGAATACTGACTAAGTGGGCTTCTCATGTTTTCATACTAGAATGGAGAATAGAAATTGCACTATTACACAAGTTGGTCTCTTTCCTCAGAGTTATGCATGGTGGTGAGAGATGCATGAATCCAAAAACTAGATGAAAAATGAGCACGTTTTTTTTTTACCACTTCAGTAGCACTGATTGGGATCAGATCGTGCCTCTGAAATATAAATATATATATAAATACTTTTAAATGAACATGTTCTTTCTACAGAGACCTTGAGGAGGATCCACTGTTTGGTGATGACCCCTCCCCAGACAGCAGGCTGTCTGGTTCCGATTGGCTCAGCTCCTCTCCACCACAGAGTCCTGACCACTCAAAGTCTGACGGGAAGACGGAGGTCCACAAGATTGTCAACAGGTACACAGTCCACTCATGTTACGACAGACACTATGTGGAGCGCCTCAGTAAAAAAAAAAAAAGTTTAACTGTTCAATTCTGTTGCCTGCAGTTTCCTGTGTTTGGTTCCCGATGAGGCGAAGTCATCGTATCATGTTGAAGGCACAGGCTATGACACCTACCTCAGAGATGCACACAGACAGGTGAGGCTCAATCTACACTATGTTTAAGGCTTGAGATACACTGAACCAAGAGCAGCATGGTGAAAATTCATCATTTAACTAATTGCTGAGGCATGTCAGCAGGTGTTGCTGCTCATCAGTCTTCTTATGTGTCAGTAGTAGAACAAATACTAAGTGTAGATGAATTGTTCTCCTCAGTTCAAGGACTATTGTGGGGTCTGCCAGCGGTGGGACTGGAGGGGAAATCCAAAGCCTTTTGAGAAGTGTAACTTGGACACCCCGTTCTTCGAGGGCCACTTCCTCAAGATTCTCTTTGACAGGATGGGTCGCATCCTAGATCAGGTCAGTTTGATCCACCGTATAGTAAACATCTGTAGTAATACTGGTATCATTCAGAACAACCGCATGCTTTAGTGGTAAAATATCTGTATGACATAGCTGCTGCATTGTTTAGGCTCCACTAGTCCACAAGTCTGAATAGCAAGACGCCCACAATGAAAGTGCCTGTTGGGAATCAGAAATGCAGCTTTGGTTGTAATCAAATTGTAATCACCACTCGAATCAAAATTAAATTGCCTTTCAGTTGATGGTAGTACACAGACCTGATGAATTACAAAATAATTTTAAATGGTAAATTTGCAAGGCAAGGTTTTGTGTTCTAAACTGGTTAATCTAGCTTTACATGTACAACCAGATTCCAGTGAATAAATGAAACCTTCTGCATGCAAATCAGCACAAAACTTTATTTAAGGTCAAACTAAGTAAGAGCCATCATTTGTGTTTTTATTGATTCTCACCAAAAACCCATGTTTGTTTATTTTTTTAAGGAGCAGATCAGTTTAAACTGATTTTCACTCAGATTTAATGTTCCCATGCAACCAAAAGTTGTTTTTCTCTTGTTCACTGCAATTTAGTGTGAGTGAAATGGAAAGTGGAGAGAAAAATGGGGAGAGAATGCAAATGAGACCTTCTATTTTTTGTTTTTTAAAAATAAAAAAACAAAAATAATGAGCCCTAGCCATGAACTCATTTTGACAAATGATGTTAGAGGGGAATTGTGAGGACGACTAATAGAGATTCAGAAGCGAAATGCGTCTTTTGGCACCTCGTGTTCTAGTAGCATTTAGGAAATCAAATCTAAAAGGGAGCGCTGTATTAATTGATGAGTCTGTCATTAAAAGCTTCTGTGCACTGTGACACGTTGTGTTATTTATTCACAGCCGTTCCTCTACACACACATTTCTGTTTGACGGGAAACTGAAATTTCAGCTCACTCAGTTAATTTGCTGTGCTGATGGTCTTTATATCTGTCTGTCCTGCAGCCCTACGATGTCAACCTGCAGGTGACTGCTGTGCTGTCCAAGCTGTCTTTGTTACCACACCCCCACTTGCATGAGTACCTGCTGGACCCTTATATCAACCTGGCCCCTGGCTGCAGGTCTCTGTTCTCTGTCATCGTCAGGGTAAGCAGTTATCTTATCATCACTGATAGCAGACACTGCCATGCCCAAAGCTTACAGTCACTGTTATTTGGGTGCTTTGAGAGTTAAGTGTCTTTCTTTCTTCGATTTTTTTGTAATGTGTAGTATCTTGAAATGTTTGATATTGTATTTCAAAATGTTTGGTGCAACAAATAATCATATTTGAGACAATTGTTGGCCATTTTCTCATGCCTGTGGTGTTGATAGTGAAGTGTTTCTCTGAATCTCGCTTGCTATTAATCTGCTGAACATGCTGCAACTCGACCTGCTTCTTACTGGAAGAACTGCCCCTCTGTACCTATTTGCTTCTGTGAATCAGTCCGACTGCTTTTCTTCCCAGTAGCGCTCAGTATAAAAGGCAGTTTAGAGGCCGGTGGAAGCAGCTAATTTTCTTGTTGATAGTCTTGTTTGTTTATGTTAATTACAGTAATCTCTCCAATGAGTGTAGTAATGATTTACTCATGTTGCACCTTTGCCCAGGGATGGAAGCAGTGCTGTTGTGTTTTGGTAATTGCTTTGTGTCCTTGTGTGTGTTAGGTGGTGGGAGATCTCATGTTGAGGATTCAGCGCATCCCAGACTTCACACCCAAACTGCTGCTCGTGAGGAAGAGATTATTAGGGCTAGAGCCAGAGGGCATCACGTACGTACTTCCACGTGCTTCTGTGCTTTCATCTTCAGTTAACTTTTGGAACGCGCTTCTCACCTTTCTCTCTCTTCTTCTTGTAGTATCGACCACATGACTCTTCTGGAGGGGGTGATCGTGCTGGAGGAGTTCTGCAAAGAGCTGGCAGCCATCGCCTTCGTCAAATACCACGCAGCTGCCTCCTCCTCGCCGTAATCTTCCTGCTGTTCATCCATCTGCCTCGGCCAGGCAGACAGGTCAAGATTAAACTGGGCCTTTGGGGCGTGCTGGTACCGGTGGCACAGGGTCGGCAAAACATTACCACTAACTGCTCATCCCTGCAAGACTGTTAAAGCCCACACAGACGGGTTTCATCAATCCCCCTCTTCTGGCCTCTTGGGCTCCACCACAAAAAGTCTTTGGTCTTGTTTTTGAGCAGGTCATAGCACAGACACTGCCCAGCCAGCAGAGGAATAAGAGGAGGAGGAGGAGGATAGAGGTCGAGGGGCAGAGAGATGGTCACTGGACTCTTTTCAGCCTCTGCATTTTCTCTCACTCCCTCTCACCACCTGTGTTCCTCACCAGCCAAAAGATGATAGCCCTGTAATTATTATATCAAGGAGAAAAGATGTTTGTCTATTTATTTTCTGTCCCATTCTCACCCATTTGTAAACGTCATTGCCTTAGTGTGGAATCACACCTTTCAGTTACAGAAGATTGTTTCCTTTTGAAACATTTTTATCTTAACTCCTCACGCGTTGTCTGTTTGAAGACAAGAGGCTGTAGAGAAAAATGCCCACTACCTTCAACCCCTATATGTACCTGTAGTTACATATTGAACTGCAGTATTTATGATACTGCACTCATATTTTATATGCCAAGTCCTCTTATTTATTTGCTTTCAGGTTGCCTTTTTAACTAATATCATATTAAGATAAAATTAATTTAGAACAGTCAAACAGACCGACTTAGCAGATGCTATTTACTTCATTTGTTTTCCTCGTCTTTCCTCGGTTTGTCTTTAAGTGCTCGTGCTCTCAAAGCTCGTCTGTAATCACCACCCAAAGATGTCACCATCCATCACATTTTGTCAAATGAAATGGTGAACTCTGCAAATGATGTGAATTTGCACACGAACCTCATTGCATTGCACTCGTTACATTATTCAAGTTCAGTCACGCTTTTGTTTGGTCGGCTTTTAGGAAATGTCAAGTTGTGGGAAGAGACATCATGTTTTTGATTCCACGTTTATTTTTGTTCTGAATGTTGTTCTCCACACCCAGTGTTGCATTTCTCACGCACCAGTGTTTATTTTATCCAAGGGATACTGTGTTATTGGTTTTTACACCAGTTATAATTCTAAATAATTTGTTTATTCTACTGATGGGAGGGATGATTTTATTGACCCGTCTCATAAGCACATCATGAACCGATGACGGACTCTAGCTCCGAGCAGTGTTTCCCAACCTTTATTGGCTTGTGATCCGCAAAACAAAGTTATGTCTACTTTGTTGTGAACAGTTCAACCAGTATGTAATTCTGACTTCTCAGATTGTTGTTTTTATTTTGAAATTATCAAGTAACTCACAAGATGAAAGCAAAGATTGGAAGAACGTCTGAAAAAGAAACACTTTTTGTAGCAAAAATACATCATCCTCCGATATTGTTTATCATCTTGCGACCCCTTAAATTTGATCTCAAGACCCTTTGGAGGGGTCCAGAACCACTGGCTGACAGTATCCTAAGCTCCTAAGCTCTGACTTGCTCTGTTATCATGACTTTCTATGAGGTGTTGCGTTTACTAGCAGTATTACCTTTTCATCCTGATCTTGAATGATCACGGTGCTGTGCATTGTTGGAGCGGGTTGTTTGTAACTCGGGAGGGTGAAGTCTCACCTCGCCGATCAGTGATTCATCACTTGAATCTGTCTAAATCAAGATGCTAGTTGATGGTTCTTGTGTTATGTTCCCAGTGTGAATGTTTCCACGATTGGTAAGCGTGTGTGGCGATGAGTTTGTTTGTGTTTGAGTGTAAAGACTTATTATTGCAGTGGAGAATTGTCATTCATTGAAGCCATGAGTCTCTCGTCCTGAGCCTTGTTGTTTTTTTTCTTCCCCCCACTCTTTCTTCTGCTCCCACCTCGAACCCATCACTCAAGCACCTAAACTACATTATGCAACTGCTTGCATGGAATCAGATTTGCACATTGTCTTTCTTCATCCTTGTTCATAATGTAAATAATATACACAACAAAAAGCTTTTTTGTTTTTTTCCAAATGTTTTGTTTCATAAACCAAAAAAAAAAAAAATTCTAGGATGTACCAGGAGTAACATTTCTATTTTAATGGGAAACTTTTTTTAAATTGTCAATCATGCACATTTTTTAATCAACTATCTTTCCAACTTGTTATGTACATTTGTATATTGTATGTGTACAATAGCAATAGAGATATACTACCTGGCGTAAATGCATGCTTATACATTATTTTTCATCGTTGAAAGAAAGAAAAAAAAGGCAGTCCAGCCATCTGTGATTTCTTAGCTGTCAGCATTTTGTTCTTTGACACTGACAGGGAGATACGATGCCTTACTTCACACTGTGGATCTCTGAGGACTCCTAGAATCGATGTGTAAGGGGTTTCTGCTTCACTATGCTTTGTTGTGATCTTATTATGCCTGTCTCTTGTGTTGCATAGACTTTGTTTGGTTTGTGACGATGTACAGGACTCTCAGTATAGTCAAAAATCTGATGCCAATTGATTTATTTTCTTGTGTCAGCTTAGACCAATCACTGTATCATGTTGCTGCATATGTTTATGTTCATCGCTGCTTTCCTCTGGTGTGAAATAGGATGAGTCTCGTTCTGCTTCTTCTATCTCATGGCCAGTTTGATTTTTGTGATTGTGCAATGCATAACTGAAACATTAAGGTAAGGTGCATGCTCACTCCTCCTGCCTCCCGATGCCTCCCAGAGTAATTGCAAGTGATCACTGCAGTCTCTCTCGTTCTCTCGGAGGCATTGGCTCATTTATTCCTCATCAGCTGTCTTCATTTCAACACTGCTGTGTTTTCGTTCAGGATAATATGGTTTTGTTTAACATTCTCCGTCCCAATTAAAAAAAAAAAGCGTTCTTCATCAGGCGACGTGGTCATTCTTTGAACAGTTCATTGTGTTTCATCTTGTTTTTATTACAAAATGTCTGTACAACAAAACAAAAAATACACAAAATAACCATTTCTTTCAATGACAAGGTGAAAACCATAAATTCTGTTCAATAATCCCCTTTTAAAATGTGTTTGAAAAACTACCACATTATATGGGGGGATTGAATGTCTTTAACCTGTAATTTTCCTATGCAAACAGCCCTGCAGGATGACACGACATCATGTACAGGAACAGACCAGAGAATATCGAGCGTGAAAATGACCTCTCTTGCCAGTGAATAACTGAACAGCAGTCAGCACGGGTACTTTATCCTCTGTCAAATTCTCTTTGGCTTCAAGCCAGCCACGCTCAGTCATCCAGCTAATTCTGTAGAAATGAGTCAAAAATCTCTGGGCACAGCAGAGGATTGTGTGACCAAAGTCCAAAGTCATGTGAGGTGGTCTGGAAATGAGTAAATCCTACATTTCCCTTGCCTTGCAGTGATTTAGAAATCAGCCATGGAAAAGAGGCACTATGGTGCAGAAAGAAGGCTCTCAGTCTAATAACTTTCTCATTCTTAATGATTGCTGAGGTACATACTGAGATTGCAGTCAGCTAGGGTCTTACAGTTGTAGTTAAAGGAGTATATTAACATTTTAAAGCACCTGAAGTCATTCTTCCAAATTGAGATCCTTGCTCTTACAAAAATATTCATTACTGTTGTAATATTACAGTATTGAGACTGCAACGAATAACATGGAGTGCTTCCATACAAGGAAACACTAACGCTATGATTGCAGTATTGAAGTGGAATTGTTAAGTCTTTACAGTGTGTCCTTAAACAAGAGATTTGTGCCCCGACTCAGGTCAGTAGTAGCATCACATAATTAAAGTTCTGCAGTCTCGTGGAGGCAAATCAGAGCGACAGGTTTACAATGGATCGCTTTTTAAACAAATTATACATCAAGTTCATTTATTTATCTGATGTCATGAAAACCTGTTTGGCACTCTCAGGTTTGTTACCCATAGAAGGATCAAGTCAACAATTGTGGCATTTAAAAATACGTGAACAACTTAAAAGATCACTTTGAGGACATTACCTGAGACTGTTAAGTCTTTAAAATGAAGAATTATATTCATATTTCAGATGAAAATATAGATGGCATTATGCTAAATGTTGAGATAAATGATAAATTCCGTCAGATTGTCAGCTTTAACAAGTCCTCCAGTCAAGAAAGTGCCAGGTCAGGGCTTCACGAGGAAACCTCACATGCAAAACTGATGCCATCAGCTGCTGCAGTGAAATCTTCCCAGCTAAAGTAAATAACATGTAAACAGTAAATCATAAATATCTTATGTTTTACATGTTGTGACCCAGCTACTTGATCCTGTTTGGAGGACAGTCCTACAAATGTCACAATCAAAAAATGTAAAAAAACATCCAGCGTTCTTTCTCCATCTTGTAGTGAAAACTCCCAACAGCATGACAGTATATCAACATATGATGGTATATTAAATTAATTTACATATACATGTAAATAATTCATTTTTCTTTATGCAAATCATTTTCATGTACATACAAAACCACTACGTAAAAAACAACTACATGCCGTTGCACAAACTAAACCAGGCTAAAAATACAAGTTGTCAATTTAAAAAAAAAGAAAAAAGAAAAACTATGTACATTTCCAAA
>NTHP01000233.1:470798-505041 GCA_003416845.1 Oplegnathus fasciatus
GGGGGGGTAAGGGAGGAAAAGAGAGAGAGTGAGGAGGAAGGGCAGAAGGGGGGAAAACCAGAGGAGACTATGATACTGAGAATTCTATCCTAAGCTAGATCCTCTAAGCAAACATGAGTTGTGGGATTTGCCATCCCTCTTCCAAAAATAACCCAAAAAGCATAAAAACATCTGTACTGTAGGCACGTCTGATATTAACAAGCAGCCACAGAAGCCGCAAACTACCCAAAGATCTGCCCGGGGGGATGCCACAACAGTGACAAATGTACACCTCTTTGGTTGCAACACAAATGAACTATCAATACTTCACACTTTTCCCTTGACCTACCTCATTCACCTCTACATTAGACATTACATTTCCCACAATGCCTTTTTACAGCCCTTAGAGAACAGTCTTGACCTTGCTGCCTTTTGGTTTTATGCAGTTAATGTGTGCTGAGAGAGCAATAGCGATAGAAAAGTGACAGTTTTCCAGACAAAGTGAGTCATGCACCTTAAACTTAATGTCTTGTCATCTTAACACTGCATTCTGCTCAACTAAAAAAAGATGCTCTTAATGGAATAATACACTGATTCTTCATTCTGATAGTCTCTCACTGCTACATTACATCTTGCAAGCTCAGTTTTCAGCACCAGATGTAGGCGATGGCGACGCTAACCCGAGAATCAATGCAGCCCGGCGAGATATGCATCAGAGCAATCAGCAGATGATGAGATGATAATAATGTGACTCACAGCCTTTTCAAAGTCTCAACCTTTAACAAACACTCACAGAAAGCTATCAACCATGGAAACAAGAAGTTGTGGGGTGATGTGGAGCATGACTCTGGAAATGTTATGAAATTTCTCCTGAACTAGTGACCAAAAGGCGAGGTCGTGCAGTTTCAGAGTTGAAAAAACATGCGAGCTACGTTTTTTTACACTGAAATTCAGAAGGAAACTCTAAATCCTTTGTTGGACAGCCTGCGTGAAATTACTTCTGTTTTGAGCGAATTCATCCATAAAGAACATTGTGGGACGGCTTTTATTTTGGTGGACTGGCACCAAAATATGGAGTTTGATATTAATTAAAGATGCACTGATCTAATCCACCAGAACGGTATCAGATACTGGCAGATTCATATTAAATACAATTTCTTTTCTCTTTGTTTTTAGCGAGCATTTGCATTCATTCAGTCACGGTGGGCTACTGAATACATTTTTAGTGTTGCAACAACTCCTGGAACATAATATTGCATTATTACTACATGCTAGGTATAGGATTGGCACTGTATTGGCAGATACCGCGAGTTTAGGTATCATAATCAGTACTGGGAGAGAAAATGTCGGATCGGTGGATCTCCAATATTAACTTTTAAATCACTGACAAATTCCACATCAATCAAACTCCACTATACGATGTTTTGGCCCATTAGCCACAATAATAATAAAAAAAACCCACACAACTAAATAACAAAATGGATGCACAGTTACATCACCAATTGCTGTTGATATTTTAAAATATTTCCAAAACTCAGGATTGTTCTTTAAATCCAGTGACAGTAATATAGGAAAGAAACTTTAAGCACCAGAACTTCTACTCTCACATGATTTTATGAGCAAAGCACTAAATCATGTCTGCTTCACTTATCCCCTAAGCCTCTCTCTTTTGCTTCTCCAAAATGTCCTCCACTTCCCCGACCAGCCATCGCAAACTCTGAACTGTTTAGACTGGCTTGGACTGTATGTATGACATACTACCCCTCTTGATGAATGGTGTCCAGGCGCTGCAGAGGTGCACGCAGCGACCACGCATCAGACCTACTGCACAGGAACGATCCCTCGAAATCGAGGCCTCCGTATCCACCTGCCGCGTCCTAACCGCAACAGCGCCGATACTGACATGGATCACACTGTGACAATTTCTAGTGTGTCCCCCTATAGAGCGGTGTTCACAGGGCCCGTGCTGGTCTCCCACACTCATAATCGCAGCGGGAGGCCAGAGGTCAAAGCGTCACTGCAAGCCACTTAAATAGACGCCACATGAAACGGGACGTAAAATATCGCTCAAATGTTTCCATTCCACCTGCTCATATCTACATCCATACCTCCCCTCCATATCACTAAATGAGTGTGTGTGGGGGGGGTGGTGGTGGAGGGAATCACAGGACTCTAAAGACAGCTGCAGCTTATAAGGAATGTGAGGGGCCTCAGCCAAGAGAGCAGGCAGGGAAACCATACCATATATGGCAACAGAGGCAGAATCTAATTTTTATCAATGAGCAGAGCGGGCATGAGAGTGGCTTAACATGCAAAGGTTGATCTCCCATCCTTGACGGTGTATGGTACGTGTTAGTTAGTGCCTTGTGAAAACAGCACGCAGGCAAACAGGCCTGGAAGTGTCCGTCTTCAAAGGGGCGTACTTGAGCCGTGTAAACAGTGGAGGGAATCTCGGCCTCCAGCACGTGATTGCACAAAGGTGTGGACAGTTAAGCGCGTCTGCTGATGAATCTATCGCTTTACAAGCTTTTAATTAGGGATGAGAACAGGTCACACAACCAACTAATAATGATTATGAGGATTTCAGAGAAGAAATTCCTCTTTTATCATTTATCTTTTGAGAATATCACATCCTTAACGGGTTTGAAAACGGCACAAAGGGTGTGATATTCCTGATATTTTCAGAAATGTAAGTTCAGCTCCGTGTTTCCTCCGTGAACACGAGACCGCTCCATCCCAAAATCAAAGATAAACACCAAAGTCCTCCATATAGCAGACTGCGTGTTTCTCATCCTAACACAACCCAGGCCTGCTGTGATTTATCTCTCGGAGTGTTACGAGGCTTTCCTGGATGAGAGGTCAGAAAGGTAAAGTGTAGACAGCTCCCTTTATTAAGTGCGATAATACTCGCTACATCTTATCTGGCTCTCCCTTCCGTCTAGAGCCCTTTGAAGGACTACTGAGACTTTTTGGTTTAATTAAAAAAAAAAAAGACTTGGTGCTCAGAACCAAACCACAAGCCCACAACAGAGGCCTCACATGTAACAGGCAAAAGTTCAAAACTGTGTTTACAATAGGACAAAGATTATTTTCCACAACTGCTTGTGGGTTTGATTTATTTGCTCTACTCGTGTGCTTGTCTAGCCTTTTTTGGAGAGATTTCCCACTATATCCATTAGTGACTCTCTATGGTGCTTTATCAGTTCTTTTTTTTTTTGAATTCGAACTGCAATTCATGTCTCCATTAGAAAGCAGACAGTCAGTGAGTCACAAAGAGTTTAACTCGAGTACCACTGTTGCTGAAAGCAGGGGAAATGGACTGCGGGGACTGGTGCAGAAATGAGCGCATTCAATTTTGGGGATTCACAGCTGCTGCCTCACTACGATCTTCCCAAAAGAGATGGAGCGTATTCGTCATTTTTGACATCTTGACCACCTGGAGGACCGACCTACAACAGCAGACCTTGCCGCTTTTTGATTCTCACCTTTGTGTCGCCCATGCTCTCCGACTCAGACACCTGGTAGGTGAGGTCCGTCTCCTCAAAGCCCGTGGCACTCATGCGCTGGTCCATGGAGGGGTCAGAGCGCGGCGGCGAGTCCGGCGAGTTGAGGCATGTTTGGATGAGGGCTTTGCCCGTTTCACTTGTGATCATGGGTTGGAGTTTGCGGGTGGCAAAAGTGTAAACGTGACCCGTTTCACTGGCCACGAGCAGCAGAACCTGGGTTCCCGTCAGGGTGGAGAGCTCATAGGCCTGGGGAAGAGAGAGAAGAAAATTAAAGTATCTGACATCAGAAAGATATGGTGCACCAAACTGGGGCTTGGATTACCTTCATCTCATAAACAAAGTCATCTCTACTAGAGAGGGACTATAAGAGATTCCTGGAAAAGAATAACAGCCAAGAAAACACCAAAGTCTAAAAATACCCCTGTAGTGAACTCTGATGTATAGCATATAAAGCTAAAATAACATAAGATAAGGCTCCCAGAATAGAGAGTGTGTGATATAGCTGAGAGACTGATTGCAGCAGGGGACTGGCTCATATAGGCGGGGGGGTGGTAGTAACCCAGTCTTGACAGAGGACACAAGGAGTCATTCTTAACACGCAGAGGTAGCTGGCTGTGAAACGTGAGGCCGCCATCACAGTCTGCCGCTGCGTCATTCATTATACAGCACGCAGAGACTCGCATTCAAACTCCCCGGCATAAAGGAAAAGCACAATGAGATTCAACTCCATCCAACACACACCGAGGCTGCACTCAGAGTGAACTCCTGAGAAAGCCTTTTTATCTAAATGAGTCATAAGTTATGTGGAGGATGCTTCTGGTGCTGTGAAGGCAGAGTGCCATTACCATCACCTTGGTGAACACAGTACAGCCGGAGCTAGCTGATAGATGTGCCATTGTAAGCTGGAGCGCAACACTCCCGTCAGGCAGAGCAAGGAGGAGGAGACAAATCACATTCAAATTTAAGGACTTTATCGAGCTGTTATAAAACCATGCATTCATGCCAGTCTACTCTATCGTGCTCCGACACTGTGTTCATTATGGGCCGTTATCAGTCCAGTCCTCTATATCTGGGCGCATGCTGAAGCTGATCGTATAATTGCCTTTTGTGTGCAATAATATGATGACAGAGCACAGAAAGGCTAATGATGACCAGCTACCGCAACAGTGGCTCAATGCTACACCGCGCTTGTTTCACCTGACCACTTCAAAGCTTAGTTATGTAGAGGTTTTTGGTGCATTTGTACTGAAGGACAGCGTTAAAAGGAATCTCTGGCTGGTTGTACAATTCACCTCACCGATCCCCTAATGCAGCATTACAAAAGCAGATAATGAACTGCACAGCTTCAGTCATCCTCTTCTACTGCCACCTCCCTTGATTGGCTCTGCATCAGCTACAGAAGGGTCTCGCACAACAGAGCTCGATGTCTGGCCAACATCCAAAGACAGAAAAGGACTAATTTGTCAACTTCAGTGTGCTAGGTGGCAGCACAAACTAGACCTACACAATGCTTTAATAAGTTTCCTTGCTCTGCTGATTTTCTCATCAATATTCATGAATGCAGGATGTGTGTGTGTGAAGGGGGGGGGGTCAGCTCTGGTTGTAATTGGTTCCTCAGTCGCACAAAACATCCCAGTCAAGCCTATATATCAGATAAAGGAGGAGCATAAGATATACTCATGGATGTGAACATGTACATATGTACAGCAGTTGTGCACTTCAAAACAACAGAAAAAAGTTTTTGGCCTTATTTTCAGGTTTTATCTTGTTCCGTCTGCTGGTAGTTAGAACACTTGTCCCAAATAGTTGCTAGTTCAAATCCCTGGAACTGCCTCAACAACTTCTGTTGTTGTAGCATTGCAAAGTCTAAAGTTGTGGCTTTACAAAGACGTTTGCGGGCACTGTAGGCAGTGCTGAATTATTCTCATACTGATTATTCAACAAATATTTTGATCATTTATGAACTGTTGAAGCCAATAATCAAGCAAAAATACCAAATATTGGCTTGTTCCAGCTTCTCAGATGTGAGGATTTGGTGCTTTTCTCTGTTATAATGACTGTAAACTGAATAACTTTGGATTTAGGATGGTTGTTAAGACAAAACAAGCTTCCTTAGGCTGTTTCCTTAGGCTCTGGGACCTTGTGATGGACTGCAACTAATTACAATGTTCATCATGGATTAATCCTTAATTTTTTCAATTTATCATTAAGAAGGCTGTATAAAATGATTTTTTAAAAAGTCCACTGAATGTTCCTGGAGTCCAAGGTAGTCTCCCAAGGTCTTCAAATTACCTGTTTATCTGACTGACTGTTCATAACCCAAAATACTGAACTCAAAATGATATGAAAACAACAAAAAGCAGAAAGAGCCAGTGAATGTTTGACAAACTAGTCCATCATCAGCATTTGCTGCTGATTTATTTTCTATCAATCAACTAACTGACTAGTTGTTTCAGCACACATTATAGCAGGAAAAGCCCCGGTGTAAATAATAACATTGATAATGGCTGGAGTCCATTTAGGTGAGCCAGTTTCAGAGCCCTGATATTGTGTATGTTGGCTCACTTGCATGGCTTATTATCACAATTTATGTTATTAGTGAAACCTGTGCTTTTCCTGCTATGAAAATCCAAAATGTCTGCCATGAAAACAGCCTATTGAGCATACTTAGAGCAAAATTGAAAACGTGCCCTTTTCTGGACAAATATTGGAACCTCCCCCCCAAAAAAGGAACCATAAGTATTAATTGAGTAACCCTACGCCGCAAAGTGAAGTAACAATCATATTGTACAAGTGTTTACACTCACGTAACCTCAAGCATACATGAGAAGAGACCAAAAAGGCCTATGCTTCACTCACCACATCCTTCAATATGAAACTAGGCTCGTCCTAGAAACCAGTTTGAGACCAGTCTACTATGAATCTTCCCACTCCACCCACCTGTCAATTTCTGTGATGGCTGACATAGTGTAGGCAACATTTTCAAAAATCTCCATCCGCACAGTGTGTCAAATAGTGTTCATGCTGCCAAGAGCCTACATAAAGACACCTCAGTTTCCACGACAACAGTCTGGGATACATAAAAAAAAAAAGAAATACAGCAGAGTGCACAGAACAGGCGCTTCCAAGTAACACGAGGACAAATGAAAACTCTTGCAGCACAATAAAGCATGGCTTACAAGTGTTTATTTAAAGTCATAATGAAAAATGGTCCTGTCTGCAGCAAAACAACTGCTGTGCCTCTGGTCACCAGCTGACCTCCTCTCCAAATAATCAACTTTAGATGTCGTGATGCCAAATGCCACATGCCACATAGCAATGCTTTATCACAGCAGCAACTGTGAACTTGAGCTGTGGATTTTCCAGTGAAATATTGCTTTGGGACTAAAAACTTAGTAGACGGTAATGGAGGCAATTATGACTGCTGTGGAGCAGGTTCTGTCATCCTTAATGTCAACTGCTCATGTGCTAGATCTAACTGACAAAACTGAAACCAAGACAAGTCATCACTGGGTGTCCAAACATACAGTGCCATAATGCATGCACAGACAGTCCCCAGCTTCTCTCTTCTGTTTGAGTGGTCTTTGACTGTCCTCTGATCTGTTTCCCTGGGGTTTAGTCAGCTGTTGGCACCTACAGGGCCCCGCTGCTGCTCACCGCCGCATGGCTGCCGCCTGCAAGCAAAGCCCCGCTTCACAGTGACAGAGGGAACAGCCTGTGCACTGAGGGGCTGCTGATGGGAACTTCTTCCAACAGTTCTAGGCCTGTCTGTCTGTATATGAAGGTGTATGGGTACGTGTGCATGAACGAGTGTGTCACTTTATCTGGAAATCTGTGTGTTTGTCAGGCCTTGTGTGTGTGATAGTTGGGGTGGGCATGGTCATAAATAGAATTGTCATTTGCTCAAGTCTATTTAAAGCCCATTGCCTATCATGAATGTTCTGACTTCCTCACATCCACTGAGTCAGTCTGTGACACAATTGTTTGTCTTTTATAAGAAATACATTGATATTAGATTTACTGCAAGTCAATAGCTTCTAAATATACTGTAGGCCCACTATTCACAACACTTCTTTATTGTGGTTATTATAATGCAGCACTTTCCCACTGGTGTTATGATTATACAGGTTATTAACCTCATTGTTAACCCCATGAATGAATGAATACACCATAAAGCACCATATATCACACTGCAGTATATCTGGGCCAAATATCTGAGTGACACTCAAATCAAATGTGATGTAGTTGGATGGGATCCAGAGACACCTGACTCACCTTTTTCATAATACCCGTCTTCCTCTTGCTGAAAGTGGTGTAACGTCTCAACTTGTTGTCAATAAATTCCATCTTTATCTTTACGCGCCCACGTGTCTTCTTCCCCGGCTTTGCCCCGGCGACCCCTCCGGGCACCATGCCGTAACCTCCGGGAGGTATTCCCACCTCCTGCCCCGTCACCGCAGCTTCCATCTCCGCTCTCTCCCGCTTCACCCCTCTCCTGCTGTCCCCGAGTGAACCCACTGGGTCATCATCATCTCCGGAGTCCGAGTCATTATCCGAGCCGCTGCACAGAGGGGCGCTCTCTCTGTCCGGGTCGAACCTGGCTCCGTGAGCCAATACAACTCCGGTGTTTAACCCCACCATGTTGCCCTGGATGGCGGTCTGTAGAGGGGTCACCCCGGCACCGTTCCCCGGTCGTGCACCTCTCGGACCCCCTGGACCATTAGCCCCCAGCATCCCGATAACGTCTCTTTCCCCCTGTCGCCCTGCAGCACCGGCGCTCTCGCTGACCCCCGGTAAAGCTTGCCCTGCTCTGATCAAAACGGGACGAATCCCGCTGCCGACAACCCCCGAACCGTGTCCTGTGGTACCTCTGCCTGAAGCTGACCCGTTTCCAGATGGTGCCGATCCAACCCGGCTCGGTAACATTCTATTTACTGGACCGAGTCTCTAAACACCAGCCAAACAAGCTGGAGCGCGCTGTTTCGTCAACGACTGATAAAACGCGGACAAGCCTGGGCCACAAAATGTAAACAAACCGGGCCAGTTGATGGTTTGGAGACTCCAGGAAATTACCGAGACAAACTTTCGAAAGTGATGCTGCCCCCAAGACCCTTCAACCCCGGCTCAGTTTGGTTCACCCTCCTCCTCTATTTCCAAAACTCTGAGCACTTTCTCAAAAAGGAAAACGCGGAGAGCGCCCTCCATGTCGCTCCGCCATGTCATATAGTCCACACTGTGAACCGACAATAACGCTAGTTAACGCCTGTTAGCACCCATATGCTAATTTTTACTCCATCAATAACGCAAGATCTATCTCTTCATTGTTCAGGGACGCATAAAAACATCTAATTTAAGAACAGCGTTTACGACAGCGGAGTGATATTACAACCCAGGAACTACTTCCCTCCTTATAAAGAGATACAATGTTTCCTTATATGGTGCTGTCTCTCCTTATTTGGTGAGTCACAGCGTCGCCTATCGATTGGCTGAGGATTATCTGAGTAGCGCTGTCATTGGTCAATAAGGCGAGCTCATTGGAATAAATACCAAAATGGTTGCGCTACCGACAACGTCACCGTGGACAGGCAGAGGCACCAAAATAACAAAACATCCAACTTTTTATTCCCCACAGGTTGTACTATGTCATACCACGAGCCATGTTTTCCCAGAGTTTTCATGCCAGAATATTTCTTTATTGATCTGTGTTGGCCGAAAGACTTGAAATGATTCTGTCAGAGGAATATTTGTTTTTTGAGTTTAGATGAGATACTTTTGGTGCATATATAAGAATAAAGTTTAGATAAATGTAAGCAGTCAGGTCCCACATTATTCTAACAATCACATGTATAGGTTCTGATTTGGTTTTCGTACATGCATTGTATACTCATCTCTTTCCTCTAAGAATATAATAGAATATACTCTCCTATCACACACTCATTACCTTGAAGACCTGCATCATACTAACATTCACAAGATTTGCAACATCACTGTTCACTGTGCTCAGCTGAATAAGGTCTATATGTATTTGTAATTACTTTTTTTTTTTAAATAAACTTGCGTTCAAGATGTTGCTGTGCCACATATCTACTGTGTCATAGTAGAAAAAGCCCAGGTGTTACTCCCATCATTAACAATGGCACTGTTGTATTCAAGTGTCCAAGTGACAGTGATCCAGCATGCACAATACCAGGATCCTGGAACTGAAGCAGCTAAATGGAATTCAGCCATCATTAATTGTATTATTTACACCTGTGCTTTTCTTACAGTGACACGTCAAAAGGCTCTTTGGTGCACTTATCTGACAGTGTTTGAAATGATGCAGTAAACCCCACCCACCTGGTACTCCAGGCAGGTTATAACAAATGCAACATGGCATTTGAAAATGGTTTCTCACCCAAGATTTGCTGGCAAGATGCTAGCGGATTTTTTATTTAAATGTACGGGCCTTTACTACCATGAGAGCTCCTTGAGGTGAAAATTCACTTGGAAGAAGTTGTCACGATATCACTTGTATTGAATGAGTTGAAGTTTCATGGACCTCATTAAGACTTATCCTCGGTTTGTCAAATAAGTATGCAAAATTTAACAATAGACACTGAATGACAAGAACACATCCAACAAACCAAACATTTTAAAGTGGGATATATGAGTGTAACTGCGTTATGAATTAGCTTTGAGGACATAAAAAGTTGAGCCTCCTCATCCATCACTATATACAGCAGACCACCAAACTCCTACACAGACTACAATGTAAGCAGACCTCTCATAGTCAAAGTCTGGAAGACGAGACCCATGATGCCTCGGGAAGAACTCGAGTATCTTCAGAGAACTGCTGCAGTCGCCTGTGGGCACCAAATAAAATGCGATATTGTAAATAATGACATTTATCAGATCAAAGGAGAACATTTGTCACTATTCCAAGACAACATGGACTCTTACTCATATGGGAATCCGTTTTGCAGCTATAAAAGGCCATGTTAGCGAATTCAACTCTAAACATAATTATATGGAAGAAATATTTGGCAAGCTTTAAGAGTCAGGTTTAAATAGACCTAGAGAAGATACACACCTCCCTCTAGTGGTTACTGACAGAACTTTTTGGATCAGCAGTAAAATAGAAGGATTGTGACTGTAGGTGCTTTTACAGGACAAAACAGGTGGTTTTACATATTACAGTCTATTAAATATAAACTGCATATACTTTCCATTACTTCTGACCCCATTAAAAGGAATGCCACAAGTTCTGATTGACTTTGTACTTAGAGGCAGCTGTTATTTATACACAGTCTGCACATCAACTTGCAGAGACTTGCTTGGGCAATCCACCTCAGTGAGCATTTCGTCACCTTTATGATTTTTATTGAACATTATATTGTGTGTTATTGCAGCTGCAAGCAGGGGCTGTCATGAAGACTCTTGAGCTGGCTTACAAGTGGCAACATTTTGAATGAAAGAAGCTGACAAATCCCCACGATCCTTTTCACAGCATATTGGTTTGAATACCCAACAGCATGGATGCAATGTGTTTCAGCAGACGAATACCTGATTTGGAGTTTTCTTGTATATATTAACAAGGGAGAGTTTTTGAAATGGTCTTGCCACTGCATTAGCACACAAACTTGGACTAAAAAGCATGTTCAATGTGATTTTTTTACCATCTAAAAAAAAGTTTAAAGGTACAACGAGTAGGATTTGTCGCTTGCTGTTTGTAAACACAACATTAACAAAGTTGGCCGCTCCTCCCCGGCTTAAAGCGCACACGCTTCTGGTGGTGTCACGTGCTTACGATCTGGCACGGGGATGCTACGTTTTTATACAGTCCCGCACCACAAACCCTGCACACTGTTATTTGCTGGGGGCTACACGCCACTGCCCAAAGGTTGACGCCCAGAAATGTCCCGATCACAGCAAAATAAGAAAATACAGGCCCAGGGCAGGGTCTCTGCAGATACAGACACCGCCACACACTTCTAGTGGGTCATCAGTGATGATTGAGAGGGGTTATATTTGTATGAGTCTATACATTGTTTTTTTTAGGAAAATCCTACTCGTTATGCCTTTAAATTATCTGAAAGTTGATTTTCATACCAAACTAAAAAGGAGGAGACAAAAAAAACCTAAAAACTGAATCATTTGGAAACAGTCACTGATGTGGTTCTTGAAGCTGCGTCGCTGTCTACAGTATTGATCACAACACATTGGGTAAAAACACTGTGAACCTTTATTGACAGCAGCATGTATACTTTTGTATATATCTGTGATTACTGTGAACATTTGCTGAAGCAGATTAAAAAAAGAGGTCTAGGTGTGAGTGCCTAGCATTCATAAAAACAAAACATTACACTAAAACAACGTATAAAAACAAGTTCATAAACAAAGGCCATTGCATTTGATTAGATAATGTAAAAAAAAAAAGAGGGAAATAGTTAAGATAATCCTTCATTTACCAGGCACTTAAATGAGTACTGGTGACCAGCAGTCACTCTTTTGACCTCCTTTTGTACTTTGTGTTAGCATATTCAGCTGCTTACCAGACTGAACGCACATTGAGATGGACCATGAGACTGAATATGTAGCGCCAGAGAAGTACCTTCCTATTATAAACATAGTTAAAAAAATGCAAAGACAGGACCTTCATCATAAATAAACAGGCACCTGCATGTCCTACTACACAACATGATAGAGATAAAGAGGGATATTCTTTTAAGTGAAGTTAGTGCATGGCTTCTACATTATGTACACATTGCCTTGTGTGATGGTCCACTTTGCAGCATTGCACAAAACCATTGGACCGGGAGGGAAACTGTGATTGGACCTCTGAAGAAATTATGTCTCAGGTTAAACACAGTGATAGGCTGCATCCCTGCAACTGAGACAACATGATAACGTTAATGTGGTACAACGGGAATTCTTACCCATCCGTGGTGACCAGTAAGCACCTCAAAGTTAATACAAGAACAGAACACACTCATAAAAACGTACAAAGCCCACACTGGCACAATCTCATCTATTCAATATATTCCTTGGCTATAAACTTGATCTTTTTTTTCTTTTATGTTCCTGAAGTGTTACCATAACACGGATTACTTTTTCCACAAGTCTCCTCACGTCGCAAATCGCAAGCGTAACAGGCGACGAACCTTCATGCAACGAGAACCCCAGTTCCACTTCTTCTTTGATCGTACACTGTAGCATGGAAACAGTTCAGTGGTGCACATACACACACACACACACACACACACACACACACACATTTTGGAGGATGTTGATGGGACAGAGTAGCGAGGTGTCTCCTCCAGGATTAGGGTGGCGGAATCAGGATGCAGCCGATTGGAAGTTCAAGCGGACCAGTTGAAACGATCTCACTTGACACACTCTTAGGTGGTTGAAAGAATATTTAAGAAGCTTCACTGCTCCACTGAATCAATATGACATCCCACTTTCCCTTTAATATTCTTTCTAGTTTCGTGAGAAAACACTGAGCAGTGAACCTACATTTCAGGGGTTTACCTAAACTTCCGACCAAATTTCTATTGATCTGAGCCAGTGAAAGCACTGTATCTAACATCCCTACAAAGCAGTTGGAGGTCTGGGCGAGTGTGTGTGTGTGTGTGTGTGTGTGTGNGTGTGTGTGGAGGCGTAGAGGCACTGAGGTTGTGAGGCTCCGTGAAACAAAGTGTCTCTGGGACGGAGCGGTCGCAGACAGGCAGGCAGGGTCACAGTGGAACCACAGACAGGGACTCGAGGGGAGGGTAATCCATGCTGCGGTTAAGGCAAACGTAAACTCCTGGCACTGCTCACGAGAAGCCGTTCACACAAACGTGAGTGCGTTTCCACTGATGTAGCAAAGAAGTCTTATCCACACACCCGCTGTTTGAAATGCATATACAAAAAGTGTTCTCTCCTCAACCCTCTTCCCTGAAATGTGTGAGACTAATAATCCAGCATTCCTGTCTTTATTTTGGGGGAAGGGGGTTGGTCAAAGTTCCCCTCTGATGTGGGGTCATGGTCGTCTCAGACTTTGCTGTCGGAGGGCAGCTCTCCCAGGGCGTGGACGATTTCAGTGAAGGATGGTCGCTCTTTGAGGCTTAGCGCCCAGCAGCGGAGCATGAGCTTGTAGATTTTGGAAGGACACCCGTCTGGAGCGGGCAGCTTCAGCTTCCCTGTCTGCAGACCTAGAGGGGCCGAGGAACCAGCAGAGAGAGGGAGGTTAAACCAAATCAGAATGTTGATTGAAAAATTCCATGTTTTGAGATTGCAACATTTAATGGACTTCCTTAGAGACCTGATGACATACCACCTCTCTACCTGACCATTAAACCAATTTACTGACCAATCAGGAGCTCTTTTCTCTTCTCATCTTGTGTGCTGAATGAGCACTAAAAATAAGCCGCTAAAGCATCATACTGACCTTCCAGCACCTCATCATCGCTGAGTTTGGTATATGGCATTTCCCCGTGACTGAACACTTCCCACATCAACACTCCAAAGGCCCACACATCAGACTTGGTGGAGAAGTCATCCTCAAACACAGACTCTGCTGGGAGCCAGCGCAGCGGGATCCATGCCTGTCTGTAGTGGTAGTACTCACTATGTGCATGTACACAAGAGAAATGACAAGGAGACAACTAAAATTAGCCAGATGAACAGAGATGTCTCAGAATTCTGCTCATTTACTGTAGTTGATTAATGTGGGTGATAATTATTAAACAGACCTGTTGTAGACGTCCTTGCTGAGGCTGAGCGATGACACTTTCACGCGCCTCTGACTGTTGATCAGGCAGTTTCGGGCGGCTAGGTCTTTGTGAACGAAGCGGTGATTGGACAGATGCTCCATCCCATGAGCCACCTGGGCACAGATGGAAACCTGAAGGGAAAGAGAAAAAAACAGATCAAAAAAACTGTCAAGGTGAAGTGAGAATACATCTATAATGGCAGCAGAAACGAGCAAGGTTTTCCTTGGTTGCATCACTTAGTTAGGAATATTTCGACATTGGGGGAAAAAGTCTCCTCTGGTTGCCTGGCAACCTCACAGTGACGACAAGATTCCAGGAAGTCACTGACCAAGAAATTGTCCAGCACATGACCCAGTAAAACCATGGCTTCTAATTTAGTACGGATTAAACAAAGAAGATATAAAGTGTTAATTAGTGCGCTTTAGAGGTGGTAGGTGGATTTTTTTTCCCTTTGGACAGAGCCAGGCTATCAGTTTCCCCTTGTTTCCAGCATTTATGCTAAGCTATGTTAACTGTCTCCTGGCTGTAGCTTCATATTCAGGGTACAAACGTGACACCGGTACTGATGTTCTTATCCAACTCTCAGCGACAAAGCAAATAAGTGCATTTTGCATTTTACATTTCTATCTTTTATTATTTGCATGATGTGCAGGATGCTGTGGGCTGTGGATCACGGTACGACATTCAAACACTTACTTTGGTCTTGGTGCTGATAGGCTGAGATTTGATCTTCTCATCTTTGCTTTTGGAAATTCTCAGGAACTGCTTTAGGTCTCCCTGGTATGATAGAAGCAAAAAAGAGAGCGTTATGTCAGGTAAAAAAATATAGTAATTTCTTCAGTCCTTATGTGTGCTTCTATTTCTGTGTGATTACCAGGTCGTAGTACTCCAGGATCATGTAGTGGGGCTCTGCCTCCTTACACAGGCCCAACAGGCGGGCGACATTGGGGTGGCTGAGCTTGGCGAACATTTCAGCTTCACGGCGGAAGTCGAGCTGGAGCTGTTCGTCTCTGCTCTGCAGGCTCTTCACCAACACCACCGTCTCCTCCTCGCTCTCCTCGATGCCCTTAGCTTTGCATAGCATCACCTCACCGAACTCCCCTTTACCTGAATGAACATTCGAATGCCACAGAGTCAGTGCAGATGCTCAAAAATCAATGTCACACATCTTGTTTTATCAGGTGAAAGCACTTTTACATTACAGCTTTGATATCAGGTCACTTTCTATTGAATCAGAGCACAAGGACATTCGCTCATACAAATGAGAATTGTTTAATTAGTCTACCTAAAGTAGTGATAGTTTGCAGGTTTGCTCGAGGAAAGTGGAGCTTGTCATTGTTGACATGGCTGTGGCGTTTCTCGGTTGTTGCTATGGTACCCATGTTGGTGAGTGCCACCTCTTCCTGGATCTCAGCGGTGGTGTGGCCGTTTTGTTGAACGGGCCCTCCTGATAAACACAACACACATCCAACAGGGTCAAAGACATATTGCTAATCTCAATGGGTAATATAAGGCATTTTACATATACATACAATACTCAGGATAACCACCAGATGGCAGCAAACACCCTAAACTTTTCCCACAACGCTTTGAGAAGCATGAAGTTGAGGGAATATCAACCACGCACATAACCTCCTGGCTGATTTTACAACTGCATGACCACAAACCATAAATGTTCTTCTCCATCAAACATTTGTACCATTGAGACACTCCATCTCAGGCTCCTCTCCGTCCTGGCCTTTCTGCAGTCTTTTGGCGTTGCGTCTCTTTTTGCAGTAGAACATGAGTCCCAGCACTACAATGATGTAAGCCACAGCTGCTCCCACTGACAGACCGATGGTTTGGATCATCTTGTAAGGAGCCTTGTCCCCATCTTCCTCCAAGTAAGGCACTGGTTTCTCTGTTGGGCACAGGCAGCAATTATGGTCAAACTAAAATGCTCTGAGAAAGTACAGGATGTGTTAAAGATAACCACGTCTTTAATCAAAATCAAATATTGTGTTACATCTTTCAGCACATTTTGTTGTTTTAGCAGTTAGTTTCAGCATAAAGGGTATGCAAATTGTTTTCTGAGAATAGGCTTTTGAAAATAAGAGTTGTGAAAGTGAAAATGCAAATACAAGACGCAAATATATGGATCACTTTGAACCAGATGTGGTTTACTGAGTAACAAATCCACTACAGTTATGATTTGCCAAGTTAAACCGATGCAACAACTGTTAGAAAGCAACTGCTCTGACCTTCAAAAGCAAATGGCAAGCCCTCATCTGCTTTATGGATTAAAGATACATGCACTGAATGTTAACACATTTAAAACCGTAAGACCATACAGAACATAAAGGGACTTCATTCAACGAGTCATTTTTCTGAGTTGCCCTGTTCACACAGTTACTACTCTGGCTTTGTTGGGCAGTGCCGCCATGCTGACCCTGGCAAGCAACGACAAACATCTAAATTCAATTGTCTCGTACTTTGAACTAGTTCCAAATGCCGTCCTGCTACTTTGGAAGAAAATGAGTTGATATGGGACACTAGGGCAAGTGTGTGACTGTAATTTTCAGCTTCAGTCAGCTCACAAGGAGCCACAGAGTGTGAAGCCTTATTAGATCTAACGTCTGCCCAATCCCATCACCTCAGTGACAGCCGTGGCGTCAGAGATGTGGCCGTGGTTATTAACCTGTCGAGATGGATGACAGGCAGAGGGTGAAGGTTTAATGAATGCCTTCATCCTTTACTTGTGATCACGGCTTACACCCCCATGTGTGCACCTTTGTTCCTGATAAAGGAAGCCTGTGTAAATATGTTTGTGTGCACATGTGTGTGTGTCAAACTCACCCACTACATACAGCTGAGCCACGCGGTCTTTGATGCTGCAGCTGTTTCCAGCCACACACGTGTATCTGCCAGTGTCATCTGTAGTGACATCTCTAATCACCAAGGAGCCATTGGGCATCTTCTGGAACCTGGAAGAAAGAAGTGACGGGACAGATTAAGGTGGAGGTCTGGAGGTCCAGAATTCACAACAAACAAGAGCGAAGAAGGAGGCCAGAGACGTGCTACAGTTCACTCTGTTTACATGTAGTATATGTACACCAATGTATTGAAGACGATTTAAAGTCCACTACACATACACAACGGGCCTCATGCAAGAACATTTCCGTATTCTTATCCTAAATTTCTAAACCTGTCTTTCTCTGACTTTTGCCACTTGTCATAAATTGCTCGTTTCAATCTGGTGAATGCCACCTGTTCACAAGCAGGTGTGAGATTTGATCATCGGCATGAGCAGCACCCCTAATACTGCTATAAAAGGCTGCCAGTTCCGCTCAGCTTCTGGGCAAATTTCATTCACAAAAATGTCACTCAAGTGTAAAGAGTAGAACTTCACACCGCAGAGCCCACTGCTGGAGATCGGAAGACGAAAACAGAACAAATTTGGCAGTGTCAGTACTGGTGTTAGAGGACTCGAAACAATTAGAGAATGTTAATAGTACAGCTGTCATCAAAGCAGCGCCGCACTGTGACAAGAATATGATGGTGAACAGAATATTCATTTTGCATTACGTTTATTTTAGTTATTTATTTTCATCTTAGTTGATTTTAGTAACATATTTAAACTCCAAATTCATTCAGATTAAGGCATTCAAATTATCAAGTCAATCTTGACACTCATATGACAGGTCTGGACCTCTCGTACAAGAAAAGTTCTCTTAATTCACTAATGAACAATTCTGTCTGTATGACACATTCTTGCATGATTCCCACGCAACTGCAATAAATCCTGTCTGGAACCTGTAGCCACAAACTCTAATCCTAATCCATGATATTCTCATTTACCTCCTGTTCTTACTGATGTCCAGCGTCTTGTCTTTGACCATCCAGTGGATGTGAGGCTCGGGGTCTCCGGTGGCCTGACAGTGCAGGATGGCCGTGTGACCTTGGTACACCGTTGTATTCTCTGGCTCCACCTTAAAGCGAATGTACACTATATGTGCACAAAACACACATTCACACACGCTCATTAATACAACACTTAGACCACAACTGGGCCACAACATTTCCTTTACAGACTGTGGTGACTGTGGTTAACATCCTCTCAGTTACACGCTACAACCCAAATGCAATTCATTACTGGCCAATAAAAAGGCCACCAAGCACACAATAAATGCTGCTGTGTTCGCCACTTGATGAGAATGATCAGTGACCGTCTCCTCATAAAAACACCCTCAGATGTGCTGAGACCACAAGCACTTTCAATGTGGGGCTGATGACTAATATGGTAGCGTGACCCTTTCTTTCACAAGCCCATGCTTCCAGGATGATGAGTGAGCGGTTTACCGGCCACAGTGAGGGTCACCAGGGCTCTGATCTCCCCCTGGAGGCTGTTGGAGGCGATGCAGGTGTAGTTGCCGGCGTCGCTGCGGGTGACTTTGGTGAAGTGGAGCTGGCCGTTCCTCTGCTCCACGCGAGGCGGCAGCTCTCCTCCGTCTGCAGGGGGAGACAGAGAGACGCACAGGGACAAGGGGGGGTTAGGAGAGGCTGAGACTAGTGAAGCATGTGGAAATCAAGTGGTTAAATGGACTCCATCATGGCAAACACAGACGAAGGGTGGGGGGGTGTGGGGGTGATCCATGATGATGAATCTTCCTCACACTCTGGTTATTGCAGATTCTGTGCATGTTTCTACATATTCTTGTGGAAACAGCATTTGTCATCATTAGCATAAAAGGAATGAAGGGTACGGCTGCATTGCGGATGAGTTATTTCCTCAAGAAAGTGTTAAACAGTCATTCCTTATTTGAAAGCACACCTGCTTTGGTCCAGTGGATGGTGGGGCTCTCTCTGCCTTTAGCTGAGCACTGGATGGTGATCTTGTTATCCAGCTCCAGGCACTGAGCAGGCTGGGGGGTCGGGGTGAACTTCAGCTTCTCTGAAAGTCAAAACACAGCACACACATTACACACGTGGTAAACAAAAGCCTCTTTTGTGCAACCCACAGATGAAATGATACAAATCTGATGCAAATCATGTTCAGGCACATTCAGGGAAATGTGGCTGCGTACACACACGTACACAGAGCTGATGAGTATAAAAACTGAGGTTTATCAGAGACTGAGATCATACAAACAGAGAGATGGGCCAGACAAAACAGTGATACGTCAGGCCATCTATCACAGTAATCCTATAGCAGCAGAGCTACACTGATAGGAATTCATCATGGAGATAATGTGTTAAAATGGAGGCTACAACAAAGCTGCCGTGCGTGAGTCATATTTTATACCTCTGTGGGTGTCCTGCAGGGACCAGAGACACAACATGGACATACTCTTCCCTATTTTAGGAAACATTCACACTCACAAGCCCACAGGCACGACCACATTTGTTTTATATTTTCTCTCAGCGCTGTGTTACTCATTATACCCTGGTTACGATTTCACTCGTTACACATGATCTTTTCAGTCAGTCTGGGGAATAACTTCAAGCACACGCTCAGTAAGAACAGTATAATCTACTGTATGTATTGATCGACTGAGCGATTCCCTCGCAGCTTACCAAGCACAGTAACTCTAGCCTGCCCAGACAGCCGGCCGCCTGCAGTCGTAGTTTCACAGCCGTACATCTGCTGGTCGTACACCTCCACATTGTTGATCCTGAGGGTGCCGTTAGGGAACAGCTTAAAACGAGGGTCCTAGAAAAACAAAGAGTTTGTTATGTCACAAAAAATAAAACAGATATGTGAGTTTTCATCGGCTAGGTGTAGATAGAATGCATGTCAGAAAAAGACACTAATGACTGTGTGTGTTATTGTGTTTGATAACTGACCTCTGGTCTGACCAGGTTGTTGTTGCGGAGCCAGGTGACCTCAGGTTCAGGGTTGGCTTGAGCGTGACAGTGAAGGTAACCAGGTTTACCCTCCTCTAAGTAGCTGTCCTGAGGTCTCGTCACCCACACTGGGGCAGCTGTGGACACACACAGAAAATGCATTATATCAGTTCAGACATTTTACACGTACAGTATAGACATAATAGCTCTTCAGCTACATGGCAGTCCCTTGAAGGAGTGTTAATGAGCTTAACACATTGGTCAGTCTAAACATAGACGTCATTAATAATCCCTGTGTATGTGGTAGATGGTTCCAGTGTTCCCAGCATGTCCCTGACATTAAAGAACATGACTTACTGTAATATGAAAGGCTTTAATGACCTATACTGTAAGTTAGCCTTTATCGGCGTGCTAATGTTCTGTCTCAGTTTAAGCTCTACAGGAGAGAGCAGTCTTATTTTCACTACTTTTGGGGTTGCTATGGAGAAAAAAAACCCTCAAACACAACAAACTAAGGCATTTTACTATGTTATGCTTTATTCATATTATGATAATAAGAGAATTCATCCTATTCCCTGCATAGGACAGATCTCTTATGTTTTAATCCTTTTTTCGACACTGACCACTAGCCGTTCTTTTAATCATTTAATCAGATTTTCTCTTGTCTGTTTAAAGTGATTTCATATTGCTGTGACTCACGAGAGACAGATTTAAAAAATAATGGTCAAAATTGAAGCAGCATAGGCCAGGATATCCTGACTTTTTTATCTCGAGTATGGATAAAGCTTTGAAAACACTGGATGCACATTTCCCATGATGCAACGGGATAGCATCTTTCAGTACCCTGCCTTCTAAATGCTCACTTCTTTCAAACCCCACGATTGCAGTTTGTAATGCAGGTTTTCTGTTAAGTTTCAAGCCCAAACTAAGACAACGACTCACTGGCCACGGTGAAGGTGACCTCCTGTGTCCTGCGTCCTGCCTTGTTCTGGGCCACGCAGGTGTAGGTGCCTGAATCTCCCCCCTCTGTGGGACTGAAGACCAGATCCAGGCCATCCTGGTACACTCTGCCCTCTGTGGGCACCCGCTGACCTTCTCTCTCCCACCAGACCTCGGGCTCAGGTCTGCCGCGTGGGGGACGACAGGCTACCCGCTGCAGGGTGTCCGCTGTGAAAACCTTCGACATCTTGGACACCATGTCGTCTATCTCTGTAGCGGAAAGCAGAGAGAGAGAGAATTTTCAGTGTGAAGTAGCGATTCGAATGCTGTAATTGATTTCCATTTACGGAAGGTCCCTGATAATCATCAATCTGTCTTCAAAGCCAGCGAAGCATTACTGATTTTGCATTTCACAAGCAGCCCCGAGAGCACTTAATTCCAACTCACAGTTCTGTTCACAGATTTCCTGTCTTGTTAGGAAAAGTCCTCTGATTTGTTGCGCAGGCCACAGTAATTAGAGAACAAAACGAACAGTAGGCGAACTGAGTATATAGGTTGTATGGGAATTAACTAGGGCCTGTGTGAGGTGGGTCATATCAAAACTGGCAGCCCCTGTACAGAAAGTGGAATGTGATCTGTGGTACAAAGACTCACGAGACCTCCCACTACTGTGTGGTTTAATACTGTGTCCCAAATGGAAGTCATTAATACTTTATTGGCCGACAACGCTCTGAAAGCTGGTCAGTGGTTACGACCTTCTGCGAGTCTAAGATCTAAATCAATTAATGAGAACAGAAGAAAACACACATTTCTCAGCAGATGAAAGAGAAGTCGATTTGGAAGAGGGAGGGGAGGGGGGGCAGTGAAATGAATGAGGTGGAGCTACGATGAAGTGACTGTTTAAACTTGTCCCTAAATGCTGAATTCTACTGTGACACAATCCCCTACAATGCCTGCAGGGATTACCATCAGATTAAGTGAATTAAGGTATTTAAATGGAGCTGTGGTTCACTGGGTTAAAACTGCAGATACAGTCAGTCGTACCTCGTTAATCCAAAACCCTTGGGGAAAAGGGGGCTGCTCGAGAGAAATAAGGTACTCGGGACTCTGAAACGCATAGAAATTCCAGCCCTAAGCTTATTCAAAATATTTGACTTGCATGCACTTGCATTTCAAAATGCTGGCTGATTAGTAAGATGAGAAGATACTACAGCTTGTTCCTGCTTCAAGCTCAAGCAGCCATTTAAAAACATGTTATGTGTAATATTAAAACAGCTTTGATGTGTCTGGACTTGTATATTACATCATTTTCCCTGCATGCATCAGGACCTAACCTTTATGCACAACCACAAACTCATATTTGTTATGGTTCTGATGTTTTGTATTCATTTTAAAGTGGTTTAACACACCTGCCCATTTGGAAGTTATTGCAAGTAAATGTCAACTGATGTTGGATGAAAATCACAGGGGAAGGTCTAATGACAATAAACATTTCACGACCTCATAATTACACCACTTGTTAGCCAGTTTGAGTCATACTGGTATGTTATATAATGTTACTTTTGCCGCTTGTTCAGCCAGGTGCTGCTACACTTTGGAGAAAGCTTGTTGAGCTAAATAAGCTTGGCAAACAGCTGGACTGTTGGAGGAAATAATATGGAGGGGAAGCAGGAAAACGCTCCAGCGCAGTGCGTGTAGTGGATACAGCTGGGCCGGATGTCAATAAGGGAATGTGATTATCATTGGAGAGATCTGGCTGTAAGTGAAAGAGCCAGAAGAAGAAGGGAGGGGAGAGAAGAATGAGATGGAGGGCAGGATAAATATGTAACCCACATGCCCCTCGCACTCTCAGATTACTGCATCACAGGTGTTTATCTCTCACCACTTCAACAACTGCAAATATGTGTGTGAGTGTGTACCAGCTATGAGAAGGGAGGCCTCCAGCGTAACATGGGACCCACTGAGGCCACGGCCGACACACTTGTAGGTCCCCGTGTTCCTGGGCTTGACCTGGGTGATCACCAGTGTGCCGTTGGAGAACAGGATCAGACTGTGGAGAAGAAACAGATCAGACAGTTTACACTTCCGGTTCGGCTCATTCATACTGACCCACAAACATTATTTGCACATGAAAGCACTATAACGGACCAGCACATGTAACAGAAATGTTCTCTGCACAAGTGTAACCCCCCCCGCCCTCACCAGATCTCGCTCAGATGGCATCCGAAAATAATTCTTAGCATTTGTTTTGGCCTGCAGGGAGCACCAGACAGAGATGATCTCCCACACAGGACTACAGAATGAGCGCCAGAAAATTTAGGCTATTTTTGCATAGGCCTACTTTTTTGTGCTTGGCATATTACCTGACGTTATCTGAATTGCCCTGATTGCCTAAACCCAAGCCATCTGCTGCTCCAAATAGCTTAAAGTCAATGCTGAGAATCGGTCCACGGAACACAAAGAAAAGCATCCTACATAGCGAGTTCATTTTAAAAAATCTCGTGCTTTAGGAGGCCCATCCTGACGGCTGGCCCCTGGCCTCTGGCAAGCTGAAGGGAGGAGTATCAGTGCCAGTGATGGAGGGGATGAGAAGTAATTAAAGGCTGACCTTAAGCCAGCTTCGGGGATGACAGATAAGGAGCTGCACATCCCACACAGCTCAGAAATCAGCTCCACAGACCGGAAAACTCAACAGCTCATCACGGCTATATGACAAAGTCATTATAAAAGCTCGTGGGAAAGGTGAATATGTAAAGCAGAGAGGTAGAAGAAAAGGCACGGTGGGATGCATTTGGGATGCGGTGGGATTACTGAGAAGAGTTTTCCAAAAACAGGATTCTTCCAGGACTATCTGGCTCTGCACTGGATTCCCCCAGGAGGGGTGATGTTTCTGTGTCATCTCCTCTCTTCTTCTCTCTTCAATAGCGGCAGGGAAATGAGCTTTGGGAGCTTGTGTACGTTTCCACCCGAGAGATGGCGAACAAGTCTGTGGAACATTACTTCACTCCGAGGAAACAGTCTAAAATAACCAAAGACTGAGTGTTTTTAAAGGCAATCATCTTCATAGCTACATGGGATCCTGCGCAGAAAGAATTGGTACGGTTTCACATTTTTGCCTCCGGAGCTGCTTTGACCCATGGGGCAGAATTTCCTCTGTCTGCAAAAATAGCCTCGAGCTTATGCTGGTATATTTTTTCTTACTTCCACACTTATGGAAAACAATCCACATCAAACACTCACACATAATCTAGAGGGGGGTTGTCTAAACACTGCAGGTGCAAAACAGATGATATCCCCTGCAGAGAGCTGCATTCCTCTGGCATTATATCAGCCCAGATCAATAAACAAACAAACACAACACCAGGCTGCCTTGGAACACCTTAACCACAAAGGTTTTTAAGGAAACTGTCTGTGTGTGTGTGTGTGTGTGTGTGTGTGTGTGTTTTTATATTCACGCTTATTACCCATCACTCTGTAATCCTGGTGCTGAGTCATCACTTCATAGGTGACCAAACCTGCCTCTGACAAGTTCATTACACAAGTGACTAACTACTGATATTGATGTCCTTCACCTCCCTGGCTCACTGAACACAATAATCACTTTAAAAAACGAGGAAAACCAGGCTCTCACTTTACACGCAGAACAGGCTGCTTACAGTGTATAAGCATGAGGTGCTATGAACCCTCAGGGCATACTCGGTATAGAAATTGGTTATTATCTAGTGCTTATGTGTTTATAGGGGACATGCTGGTAAGCTGATTGTAGCTTGAGGGGTTTTTCCGCTCACTGCGTGAACACTGGAGAGCTGCAAAGTCCTTTGTGATAGGCTGGAGAGAAAAGGCTGTGTTCAAGGGATGTATAGTAGACTGCAGAGAAACTTTACAGTGCTCTGTTCCAGTAATAACATTCCTTAATGTGCAATTTATCTTAAAACTGAGTTGTAACAGCGTACAGAGAGCTGAGAGCCCAGCACAAAGGTTCCACCTCATTGGGTTCGAAGTCTTGATTGCAGCTGAAGCTTATATAATGGTAAGTAAGGAGAGGGAAGGAAGAGGGGGCAGGATGGGGAGGGAGCAGGTGGGAGACGGGAGTCCGAGAATATGGAGTGAGAGGAGTTAGATGTATGATGAGAAAGAAAAGAGTAGACACAGAGGGGAGGATTTAGCTCTCAACATACCGAGACTTGTTTGCCAGCAGCTCGTTTTCGTGGTACCACTCCAACGTGGGGGCCGGCACAGCGGTGAACTGGCAGTGGAACACGGCCTCCTCATTCCTCAGCACCACCTGGTCCTCAGGAGTGACCACCGGCCGTGGAAAACTCTTATCTGTTAGAGAAGTAGACAAACATCTGCATGATTCCATCTGCAGGCATCAGACCATCAAGTTCCATCTGTGCGGATGCTCATGCATTGCACCGATCTACTCCGGGCTTTATTAAAAGCTGCCAACAGCAGCGTGGGGCTGGTGAACAAGCCACCTTCAGGTGGGGGTCTGTGTCAACACCTCAGGGGCCCCGGGGGGACTTAATGAGGTCAGTGAACCAACCCTGCATCTTATCTGGGCAATCATCCCCTCCTTTTTTTTTACCTCCTGGATCGTAGAATCACAAACAGGAGATCATCTCTCTCTTCTCTGTGATGATCTAAAGTCACGCTATTCCAAGAAATTGGGGTTAGAAGGACTCAAGTGGGGTTGAGTACTATGGAAACAAGACAAATCTCTACATGAATGATCAATTTGATATATAATTCAAAGGGTAAACAATGAATAAGACAAGTCATTTTGTATTTTTGCCATCATCACCAAAAAATGCTGCATAATATTTCCCCTCTATTCACATTCTTTTGGCCCTTTCTACCCTGCCAGCTGCCCTCCAACCCCCCACTTTGGCTAACACTGGACTAGGCAGCTCTGACCTGCCAAAAGCAGAGATTTGGTACTATACAACATAGAGGAGGAGTAATTACCACACAGATTTTAGGTTTTTCATTGTTAGACTCCAAATACAAAGCTGAAGGGCGTTGAGCTCAATAAAGAAACGGGAACATGAAAATACCCCTAATCCAGGTTTATGTGTGTGAGGATTTCAAATGTGAACAGCTAATGGAGGTATGGTGCCAGTAGCAGTATTAGGATGTGGCTACTGGTTGGTGTGAAGAAAAAGAAAGGCATGCACTCTGAGCACACCTGGCCCACCCAGGAAGTTGGTGGGGAGGCCCCATCTTAAAGAGCTGTGACCGTGCATTGAAAACCTGTCTAAATCTGTCAGCCTTTCCTTAAGGTGAAGCCCTATAGAAGAGCAGAGGGCGGCAACATGGTAACTGGAAACTCGACAATTATCCATTCTTCCTTCAGCCAGGTGCTAACCTAGCGTGTCTGAGTGTGTGTGTTGCAGGTGGCTAATTAGAGTGGAACAGGGCATCGGGTTTCTTGCACAGATGTGCTGCTGTATGTACAGTACGAGCTCTGTGGTGTACTGAGGGGAAAATACACAGGAGGGATGCGCACACACAGAGTAAACAACAAAAGTCATGTTGAGAGCCTGCAGAAAAACAAATTATCTCCTGTTACAACACAGTACACCAACCAAACTGTCTGTGAAAGCTACAGTTACGCGGCGAGATCAACAGAGCAACGCTGCTGCTGAGGGAGCTGATGTTATTGTTCGCTCGGTAGATGTTTATGATGTTGTTTCTGTCTGCGTGGGTGGCGGAGGAGGAAGGTGCTAACACACTCTCTGGTAATCACATTAGGAACTGCATCACTTTCTCTTCCTGCACTCTCTCATCACTAATGGTCTATATACCCCCTCCTCCTCTTCAGTACACTTCCTGGCAGGTGTGGAAAAATTCACTGACAGCAAATTGTTGCTCGTTAAAGACATTTTCAAGCAAAAATGCCAAACAGCTTCTCTAATGTGGGGATTTGCTGATTTTCTCTGATTTATATTATTGTAAAATGGATATATTTGAGTTTTGGACTGTTGGTTGGACAAGACAAGAAATCTGAAGACGTTACTTTGGGCTCCTGGAAATTGTAAGGAGCATTTTTCATTATTTGATGTTTTATAGGCAAAAGGTATCCCGTGGGAGGAGCAATCGAGATAATAATCTGTAAATTAATCAATAATGGAAAAATCCATTAGTTGCAGCTCTACAAGCAATTCTAAGAGTGGCAGAAAAGAGTGTTTAAGGTCAACCAAGAAACCTCAGATCACTTAAATGTTGCAGCGGCTAAACACACAGTTACACACACACACACACACACACACACACACACACCTATAATGTTGAGAGTGAAGTTGCTGTTGCTGCAGACGTGCCCGGCTGCGTTCTTGGCACAGCAGTAGTACAGGCCGTTGTCATCCGGACTGGCGCTCTTGAAGGTGAGCGTCCTCTCCTTGTTGTTGATCTGATGGCTCTTCTCTGTCAGCTTCACCCCGTCCTTGAACCACTGGCACGTCGGCCTGAGAGGGAGAGGAGGATTAGAGAGGGTCGGCGTGACAGAGGTTTAGGAGAGGAGAGGACAAAATTGGGGAAGAGCCGGGTGATTGATGGAGACAAAAGAGAAGAGATACAAAGGTGAGGAGAGGGGGAAAGAAGAAGAATAGGAAAAGAAGAACGTAAGGGCATGAGAGAGGCCTACGAGGACAGAAGAATAGTTTTTCAGTACAGTCCTCTACATGATCCTTAACCCTGTGAGCTCTGAACTAGAGGTGACGGGGGAGGAGACTCACCGTGGGTGTCCATCAATGTGACAGCGCAACATGACCGGCGCAGAGCTCTCGATCTCCCCTTCTGAGGCGGGCTCCTTCAAAGTCACGCCACCACTTTCTAACCCTGTAGAAGAAGAAACACAGAGGAGACTGTAAGCGGGAGGAGGGAGGGAGCGCAGAAGGAATAACTGAGGAGAACGACAGGAGGAAAAATTGAGTTAAGTGGTCGTCCTGTCATCCGTCCTGGCGGGACACACGACGATGCTAATGGGTGCAGCAGGAATGAGGGCACATCACTGTGACTCAGGGACAGGGACAGAGACAGAGCAGAGAGTTACCACATCACTGGGTCAGCTTACATCGGCATACCACTGTCCTGCACTCACAAGAGCGAGCTGGGCCTTTACAGTGCTTTTTATGGACATTTAATGGACAGTTCATTGACTTACTCTGTTAAAAGGGCTACCCTGCTGTCAGAGCAGCCTATAAAATCAGGCAGAGGGGAAATTAGCAACAAGGCAACAGCAACTTTTGAGTATAGCACCTGCCAGTTATAATTTTGAAAATGCTGGAACAGTGCGTCCTTCAAAACGTCTTCAAACCTGACCAGGTGTGTCTACATTATTGCAACAAAGTGATGAGAGGCATCACTCACACAAGTAACACGAAACCTGATCAATGGCGTCTGAGTGACAGATGAACGAGAGAACAAATGAAGAAAACAGATGGCGGGAAATTGATCCACTGTCGTCCCCTAAATGTATCACGGAGCAGCGAGAACCGAGGGGAACAGAGTGGTTTTACCATTAAGGGTTTGACCCAGTACACTGGGATATATATATCAACTACATACAGTATGTCAGGAAATCATCACAGCAGCAAATCATTCCTACATTCTCCAAAGAGAAAGATAGGATCATTTTTCAGTGCATGAGGCTAGTAGATATATCTCGTGATGTACTGAGGCATTTCATCCCTCTTTCAATAAAAAAGGACTGTGGTGGCTCCTGGGAGCTAAGCCTCTGTGGCCAGAAATCCAGTGTCAGCCGTAAAAATGCCGTATTTGATCTGATGGAGACACTTCTGCTGACAAAATCACTGCCTGGTGCTGAGCTAGATGCCCACTAAAGTCTGCAGGATGAATGAAGAAGAAGAAGAAATATTGCACGGCTTTTTAGAGAGACACAAGTTGTCTCCTTTGGTGAGTGACACCTTAGATTTGGGTGTAATACAGCCTCAGTCTACCTTGCTGGAATTCCCCTTCCCTTGCTGTGTGTGTTGACTATACAAATACTTCGTGTTTACACTGAATGAGAACCAGGGCTAATTGTTATTTATGTGATGATATATAAGCTGTGGTTGTAGGACACGCAGTAACAGCACACCCGGCGGGTGACTGGGTGCATACAGCCATTCAGTGAGAGAGTATGTTTGTTTGGGTTGCCCTGGTTTATGCACGAGTCCATGAGGGTTTTGTGTGCGTATGTATGTTGTGTGTGTATTAGTGTAAGACATTCCATCGAGCTGAGCTCCATTCCTATGGCCTGTGGCTGAATACTGCGGCTGCATCTCTGCTGCCATTTGGAATCATCTATGAAATATGCATGGCATGAGCCTCCACCTGAGATGTGGTGGAGAGGCGGGGGGCGGTGAGGGCGCAGCACCACTGTGAGGTCAGAGGGGGCGCTAGAAGAAGACCTGTCACAATGAATTACACAGGAACCAGGCAGTGCTCTGCACCCCGGGGGATCATGGGAAACAGTCTCCACAGTAACAGGGCCTGCATCCCTCATGCTTACATACCCATCTGTGCCAGGCACCGCTCATTAGCTTCCTCCCAACGCAGATGCCCCAACAACTGCGAGCGTGTGTGCACATCACGCTACAGCGGAATAAGTGTGTGTTTAGGTGTCAGTTAGAGACAAGTGTTTGTGTATGTCTGCGGTGGTGAGGCGTGAAACACAGTTGATGATGCTGCGCCCCAAAGCATGAACGCATGCGTGCAAATGTACTCAAATGTCTTTGACAGTTCTGCAGAGGATGCTGATCGGTTGTGCGTCTCAGTCAAGGCCGTTCGAGTCGACACCTCCAGTAAGCTTAGCGAGGAGGAGGAGGAGGAGGCGATGAAGGCCATCTCAGTTATGGGGACCTGGGGCCAGAAACTCAGACAGACCTGTTATTAGTGCACTGGAAAGCGTAAGGGGCCGACAAAACCAGAAGGGGAAACAGTGAGTCACTGAGGAGAGAGTAAGACAAAGTTTGATGGAACAACAAGTATCATCTGCGGTACGACTGACATTTGCAAATGAAATCAAAGAATTTGTTTTAACCTGCCTGGAGTAACAGGTGGGTGTTTCCACTATCAGGTGGTGTCAAACTGTCAACCTCAGGAGACACTTTCATTTTTTTCTTTTTGAAAAAGAAAAACAGTGTTCCAAACTACAGATTTTAACCTCTCTGTGTCTGGTATATCTTTTTGGGAAAAACCCTCTGACACCTTTTTACATTTGTAAGAAATATTTTACATTCCAGCAGCATGAGTCTGTAATAAGAGGAAAAAGAAGTGAGTAGGTAGTGTGAGCAAGTAAGAGACACCATGGCTGAAGAGACAAACAGAAGACCTACATAAAATAGGAAAAAGTAATCACAATATAGGACGCACTACTTGACCTCTGTGACCTGATAATCATTGGAACAATGAGCACTTATGAGCTCCCACTGCCTTGTGACCGTCTAAAGTTCCAGCCACTCCTGACCCATTGATTAAAACCAATTCATGGTGTCATTTCATTTCCAATTTGACCTGGATTTTCTGACAGTCACACATTCTAACCCTTTACTCCGCTCATAGCTCCATTCACAGTTCAGGTTTCTCCAGCTGTCCACTCGACAAACAGAAGGCGCTCTTTCATAAGCTATTAGTGGCAAATACTTCCCCGTAATCCCTCTCAGAATGCATGACTAAGTGTTGGAGCAGGCCTGGCAGCTAACGCCATAATTAGGGGCGTATAATTATTATGTCGGAGGCAGAACAGGAAGCTCTATCAACACAGGGATGATAACAGATGAATTGTGAGGATATTGTCAAGGCAGATGCTTGGACCATTCATCCCTCACCGTGCCAAAAGGCAGCTGCATGTGTGTGTGTTCGTCTGTTTCACTCAGTGAGCTGATTTGTTGCCATGGAGAAGGGTTTCTGCAACAGAGAGGCAGGGTGGATTGTGTTATCCAGGAGAGTGCTGGGGATATGATTTGACTGACAGCACCATATGGGTACGGCAATAACTAAAACATGTGGCAGAGCAGCTTCATATTGTTAACTTTGTTTTTAAAAAAAGTGCCCTGGCACAGTCCTGGGAAAAGCGTGACAGACTCAGCTTGCTGTTTCAGAAGAGGTGTCAGATTTTATCAGCTGTGGCTGACAGAGGTCAACAGACCAGGCTGCAAACTACGGCATGTCATAGAGATGCTGCCGCTGCTGTGACAAGGCAGAAAGAAGAGGAGGAAAGAGGAGGAAAGAAAGAAGGGGAAAAAAAGACACTCTGACACTGGAGCAAAGTCACTCTGCATGGGAGAAGCTGACGTATGGAGCCCGGGTCATTAAGCACGAGGAGCTGCATTGTGTAAGCTCACGGAAGACAAAAGGAATTACGACAGGATGTGAAAGAGCGGAGCTGTTCTGGTGATCAGTGAGGATGCTCGAAAATGCATCTGCTTAACAAATGTAGGTTAAGGACACATGCTGTGTGATTAAACCAAGATGGCGCGTGTGTGCAAGTGGCTCTGTGATTTCAAACATTAAATAGGCAGAATATTTTGCCTGCTTGCTTGTGTTTCTACTGTATGTTTCCCATCTACCTGCGAGCCATGTCACTGATTTCACACTGTCAGTCTGCATCTCGTTACCCAGAGTCAAGCCAAGCGCTGCCTCCAGGACCAACAAACATGCTGACAATAGTGATGCCTGAGCCTGACCCCTCTGCCGGACATGGTCTCGCCATGGAGACCCAGTGACCGGGCGGGACAAAAGGATGAAGGGGGGCTAAAACCTCTATTAGTGAAAACAGAGGGGGGATAATTACTCTGAATAACTCTCAACTGGCAGGATTTGCCCACCCACCATTGAGAGGATGATAAATTAACTCTCTCTGGAGAGTGCAGGAGGGGGAGGGGGAACAATTTAGTCTGGTACAGTCTATGTACAGTACAGTACATATGGAATACCCCACCCCCCCACAACCCACATTTACTACTACGCACGCAAACTAGCATACACATGAGCGAACGCACATGCAGGGTTAATGCCAGAGGGGGTCTTTACTTTTAAGCTGCGTGCGGCTTTATCGCCCGTTAAATGTATGTTGGGGAAATATAAGAACATCTGTCATAACATGGTCTGATCCACCTAAAGTGATCCAGAGATGTCCAGCCAACCTGCACAGCCTGAGAGACAAATGTGCTGATATACACATACAGATGTGGCATTCAAAAATGATTATAGATGATTTATCACTGTATGCTGCTACACCTTGTGTGTTTGATTCTGAAAAGTATGTGCTGTGCTATAAATTACCTCGTTTCTCCTTTAACAGAAGACAGAAATCCTGCTGTAGGTGGTTTCTTATCTGTAGTCACACCTGAGGAGTCCGCTCATGTTGCTGTATTCTTATTAAACCGATACAAAGCTATCGATCTTACAATTTCTAGCAGAATATTAATGTGGGATGAATTGATAACACTGCATCCATTAATATCTGCCTCTCGGCTATGTGTCTGCTGCTCATATCTGCTTTGTGTACTGCATGTCTGTAGCACCGTCGTATCTGAAAAGGGAGAAATGTGGCGTCAGTGTACCCGGTCTCATATCTCTGTCCTCGTAGTGGATTTGCTAAAAGCCTCCTCTCGAGCAGTCCATTTCAAAGGCCTCCCTGAAAGGCTACTTCATATGATGCCCTTTCAGCACCCTCAGAGGAAGATGGAGAATCCTGCATCCTGCATGCAAATTTAAGACTTTCTTATTGAAGATTAATTTACTTAAACCCACATTAACTGAATTTTCAGCCAGCACTGGTGTGTTATCACCTTACAAAGTTGGTATAGTAAGTATTTACACATCAAGCAGATATGGAGCAAATACCTGCTCCACTTTGAGCACCAGCTAGTCACTAACTAACTAACTAACTGCTATTTGGTGGTGGGCAGGTAGAGTACCCCAGGTTTATACGAGCTACAGCTTTCACATTACACAGTTATTTCATCCATGGTTAATATAAAATTATTGATTATTGCAGCTTTAATGCTGCCTCTCAAACAAACCATTTTTTCTAAAGGGCCAAAGGGAAGTCAGGTGTTTTTGTGACCTTTGTATGCTTTAAGACCCACCTTATTTTATATTTAGTGCACCATATTTGTTTTCTTTAAATGTCTATTTGTGTGAAAGCAACGCATATCTACACTGATCAAAAAATATATTACCACTCTTATGTAAACAAGAGCCCATATACTGCACATTCCCCATGATTACATAAATTCAGAAAGAAAAAAAACCATTTTTTTAATTAGTACACCACCTTCCTTCCAATAATAATAATATGCCTCTCTTTTCCAATGCGTGGGAATATTAATGACCTGGCAGATAATACAGTTTATTCTGGGTCACGATGGCAGCTCTTAAGAACTGGTGCTTCATGTCTAACTTGTTTTGTTTTTTTTCTCCTAATCTGTGGGAGTATGTCAGTTGAGCTTTATTGACACACTAGATCATGTTTAATTGCAACACTTAAAAGCAGTTCCCTTCAGATCAGACATGGTTTGGAAAACGGATGTGCTTCTTTGGTCTATTTTGCTAAAACTTTAATCATTTAGAGTCGGTGCTCAACATCACAGGCCACAAATATCCACTGGTGGAGACACATCATAGAGCAGGGGTTAAACCTCTGCTCTCTCCCTCCGTTTGTCCCTCTCGGTCTGTCTCTCAGTTTGCTACGAGGAGGTCTGGACACTCATCTGCTCTTGTAATCAGCCTTTGAACAAGGAACTTCACCGCAATGAAAAACCTCCCGGCTGAATGTAGCTAGAGAGGACAACATATTCCAGATGGAACCATTTTTCACTCTGCTTTGCTTTTTGTTTTCTACTGCCTCAGTACAAACCCAGTGTTTTTAAGACACAATAGGCTTTTCAGTAACAACTGGTACCTGAGGGCCTTCCACAATACATGAACAAGGTTGTTATTTATCCCAAACAGGGCTGTGCAGAATTCCCATGGCTTCCTCTGAAACTTAAGAGGGTCATTGAGGTTTGGTTATGGGGCTAAACAACAAAATTAAGATACTAGCGTGCCTCCCCTTAATGGGACAAAATGTTTAGAAAGTGATGGAGTGAAAAGCCTGACACGAACAAAACCCTGGAACGAGGAGGGCCGTGTTAATGTAAACCTAAATAATTATATAGCTAGAAACTAAATTACACTGCTCAGTAATTTCCAGACAAAAGCCTTTTGATAGTATATGGGAAAAGAGAGTGTTACACAACGGAGACAAAA
>NTHP01000233.1:505049-522656 GCA_003416845.1 Oplegnathus fasciatus
AAAAAAAAAAAGATACAAGCAACAACAAACACATGCTTGGTGGCACACATATCCAGTTTCCTTTGGAGAGAGGAAGCCACAAAGACCAAGGCAACAAGGTGGAAACATTCCTTCAGCTCATACTACCTGTCATCTTATACCGTGACTTTTGTTTTGCTTTTTTGATCCAGAAACTGGATGCACACCCTTGTTGCCATTATGAAACCCTGTCAGCTGGCAATTTTCACTCGGGAGGTTGTTTTTTTTAAGAATGAGGGTGAGAACGGCTTGTAATGAAACACTCACACTTGATATTGAAAGAGGCATTGGTGGAGTGGAGCACCTCTCCCGTGGCCAGGTTTCGTGCGACGCACTCAAAGTTTCCAGCGTCCAGCTGCCGATCCACAGCGGTGAACTTGAGGTTGCTGCCCTCCTGGAAGCGCCTCTCGCCGTTTTCCAGGGGCTGGCCGTCGTGAAGCCAGCCGTAGCTGATGTCAGCCGGATCGCTGACCTCGCAGCGCAGCATGGCGCTGCGGCCGTGCAAGGCATCCTGGGACTTGGGCTCCTTGGTGAACTGGATGGCTACAGCCTGGATGGACAGAACTGGAAGGGGAGAGAGGGAAAGTAAATGACAGAGGATTAGAATGGGGCTGCTGTTAACTTTTTACTGCTTTTTCCGTTCATTAAGTGTATGCCATAGCGACCACTTAGCCTTGTGGAGGAATGTGATGTTTAGACAATACTGGCGAGCTGTGAATTATTTTGTCGTAAAATTATCAGACCCAACACGGAGAAAATACCTTTTCCCGTTAGTGAGGCTGTGACGAGTGGGTGATCTAACTCTCTCTCTCTCTCTCTCTCTCTCTCAACACAAGCGCCTCACAGTCATGTGCTATCAGCTCAGGGAGACACGTATCTCAAACAAGACACGATGTGTTGCACACACACATCCTCACGCACACTTTAATCTTTTATATCCCCCTCATGATGCTGTGTACAAGCCTTGTGTGGGAAACATGTTTTCTGCTCTATTTACCCACTGTGGAGGAAATGACAAGAGTGTGACTTGGACTAAGGCTGGATGAATACTTAACAGTCACAGTCATTTTGATACGCTACAGTTATAAGCTAAGAGATCACAATACACAAGAAACTAAATCAGGGGGTCTCAGTTTGGTCTTGGTTCCTCATATCCCCTTTTTGTTTTGTTTGCGTTTCCCACTTTTATTTTTCCCATTTTTAATGCCAGTCACGGAACAAGTTGAAAAAGCATGCCGGTGACAACACTGCAGTAGCACGATCAACAACCATCAGCTAACCAAGTAATCTTCATATTCTATGATTTCTAACAGACTCCTGGATCAAGAAACACAAATGTTTTCTTTGCAAAACAGCCAGTTTTCACACTTGCTTGTTCCAGCTCACTGTAATATTGTCTTCCAAAAAGCGCCCAGCCCAAAAAAGACAACATAACATATATTCATTTTTATTTCAGTTCACTAATATGTCTTTCATGGCAAGCTGCACTCAGGATTGTTGCTAATTAGAAAAATCTTGGTGAGACAAGGGAAGGAGTCTGATTGGCTGCCCCAGCTGCCTACAACTACCACAATGAACTGCACATCAGATCAGCATGTGCCCTGCGTAATACAATGTTATCATACCTGATGTCAAGGTTTGCTATGATAACGAACGGTCCACCGCTAGAGTCGATTAAGCATACCTACACCTGCATAACAGCGTGTGCGTGTGCGTGTGTGTGTGTGTGTGTGTGTGGAGGTCGTCATACCCTCTTGCAGGCCTAGAGCCAAGTAAAAAGGGGATCTTTCAATAATGTTAAATCAAGGAGGCTGTTGAAGATGAGCCAAGGTAATTCTTCCATCTTTGACCCTCCTCATCCCACCGCTCCCGTCCTTCTCCTGCCTGTCTGTCGCTTCATCAGGCTCACCTTTGTCTCAGCTGCAGGTGGCTCGAGCTAACAGACAGGCAGGCAGAACAAGACGCAGCAAGGCAGAGAGGCTTATCAAACACAGCGGAGAGAGACTGCTGGTAGGCCGGGTGGGACAAGAACAAATCATTTTGCCTTAAATGCCCCCTTAGGAATTCTATGTGTCTTTTCAAATAAAAGAATATCACAGGGAGACAACCAAAAAAGTTCAACATCCTCAAAAAGTTAGCTTAAGATGTGAAGAATAAAGTACAGAAATGCCATATCTGTTACATGCAAGGTAGGTAAGCGGATCAAACTGAGTCTTAGATCACCAGAAAGTGTTAGAGATATGCATTATGGATTCACATACTGTGCCAAAAATAAAGGGGAAGGTCTGGTGTGTTCTTGAGTGTTTTTGCGCATGAAAGCCTATAGCTAAAGTAAAGAGATATCTGTTAACTAAACACCTCCCACACAGATAAAACCATCACTAATCTTGTGTTAAAGCTGAAAACCACTGCTGAATGCCTCCTTACTCAGCACGCCAGCGACCGCATGTAAGAGCTATCCTGACAAGAAAGTAGCTAAAACATTCGTGCCGATTCCTTTAAAGGACGCAACAGCAAGATGCACCGAAGACAACAAATTAAACCCTTTCCTACAATGAGACAAATCCGGGGACATCTCCACTGATGCACAGCTGAAGATTAGCACAAGAAACGTGTCCCTTCAAGGCCCAAACACCAACACACTCAGTATGACAAGGTCACTGCATTTGTAGGACGCTGGAGTGAGCTGAGAAAAGTGTGCTGCACAAATGTTCCCTGTGAGGATTTTACCAACAGCCATGACATTAACATCAAACCAATCACAGGAGGACTTCTGTAAAGCCCAGAGGAAAAAAAACAACAGAATATATCAGAACATCACCATCTCTGCTGCCCAACATGTCGCCTTTTCTTAAGAATGTCCTGCTCAGCCTTTCCTCCGACTATAAAACCACTTTTATATGGACAAACTTATTACTTTTGGATCTAGATATCTATGTGAGCACATTTTATTTAAAAAAAAAAAGAAAACCTCAGTTTCGGTCACACTTTTTTCAGCTTAGTAAAACAGCTGGGAATTGTGAGAAAATGACACTATACTCCAGTGTTATTACTCTTAGTCCATCATACTTTTGTTTCTAATTTCACCAGGTCTAGCAGCCAGGTGGATCGATGGCTTCTTTGGGAATTGAGTTTTCTTTTTTCGTGGACACACTGTATTAGGGGTCACAGCGCAGTGGCCTCTCTTTCAGCTGTAAATACAATGTGGGAGAGACATTTACAGGCTCCAGGAGGGACACCTGCTGCCAGATGACTGACTTTTACTTCACTGTAGCAGGAAAAATTTCTCACTTGGGACGAAACCTCACCTCTGAACCTCAATTTGTGCCACATAGACTGAAATGCCACCCATCCCACTTCATTTCCACAGATACGATTATCTTATCGTATTCTCGTTTTCTCAACATGGGATGATGGTCTTGTAGACTGAAACTGCAGCCCAACTCACAAAGTGGTGTTCATATACAATAAGTCAATAGACAGAAAATGAATTGACAAAAATTTGGATGATCATTAAATTCTAAATTCTAATTTGGTAGCAAAAATATCAAACATTAACTTGTTTCAGCTTCTCAAACGTGAAGAGTTGCTGCTTTTCTCTGTTTTATTTCATTGTAAATTAAATATATTTGACTTTTGGACAGTTGGTTAAACTAAAGAAGAGACTTAAAGAGGTTACATTGGGCTCTGAGAACTTTTAATTGAAATATTTCACTATTTTCTGACATTTCATAGACCAAAGAATGAATCTATTAATAAAAAAAATGAACAAGAGATTTATTCATTTATATATTTTATAGTTCATAAATCATTCTTCCATCATCTGCACTGAACTCTAGTACGATTGCTTCACATGATTTATTGCACAAAGGGATCGTTACAACTTCTCTTCTGTATAAGCAAGTGCTCTCTAACAAATTCTCCTAAGAGGCTGTGAATTTGTTCCATCTGTGTAAAACTGGGATAAAAGGCAGCAGATGGGTTGGAAACAAGAGCAGAGTCGTCCCCAACATCCACCTCAAACAATTTATCAAGTAATGTTCACAGACAGCGCACTGCCTCCATGCCAAGCTTACAGCTGGGGTGCGAGGTAGCGTGCCAACTTCCATCACACTGAGCCTCCTCTGTGTGCAGCGATGCTACAAGCTTTGGTGGAGAAACGGCGGAGCTGTGGCATGCAGCTGATGGTTTCATTTGAGATGCACGTTGACATACAGTGCGAGTTTGTGTGTGTGTGTTTAGATAGCGAATGTCTTCTGAGAAAAGTCCCAGCAGAGACGGCACACACAGATAAGGTGTTTTCACATACCACAGGATGACAGACAGGCAGAGAGAGAGAGAGAGAGAGAGAGGGTAGAGCGAGGCACAGTCGATCACATCTGAGGAAGTCTGCCAAGTTCACTGTACTGTTCAAACGGGGAAGGCACCGTGACCTACATCTCTCAAACACAGTGCGGCCCTGCCTCTCTAACGCTCACGTAAACAGATACACAAGTACACACCACAAGGGCACACACACACACACACATATAAAGCACACAGTCATATACACACAGCCGCAGCTGCCACCCCTCATTCCCCCTACCATCATGACGTAGGCACACTGCAACACACATGCTTCTTAAGTTGTGTCTGTCTAACCAAATCAATACAATTAATTTAGTTCGTCACACAAGGGCTGAAGGAAATGGGAATGCATGGCTCTGCACAGAGTGACATTTCAAAGAGATAAGCGGGGCAAAAGCTATCCAAACTCCCACTGAGGGCCCTTCAAAGTAAGAGTGGTTGAAAGGGAGAATTGTAGATAAAGGGGAAACAAACAGCGAGACTGGGGAACACAGGATGGGAATGTTCTTATGACAAAAACACTGAGGTAACGAAAGGGGTGAATGTTAAACTGACAAATCCTGTCTATAATTGAACTAACCACAGCACAAAGAAATACAGTGAAGTAGAGTAAATCATTAAAGGTACCCCGAGGAGTTTGGCAGTAACACGCAAAGAAGCGCAGCATCGTGCCATCAAAGGCAGTGAAGAAGATTGCAAGCTAGCAAACAATGTAGTAAACAAAGCAGGAATTAAAATAATTGAAATAATCAGCTTTATGAGGAAGGAAATGCATTCAACATGTTTGTTAGAGCTCAACACAGTGTGTTTTGGTGAGAAACACTGAATGTAAACATAACACAGAGCACCTTAAAGTTTTAAAATTAAAGCTTTAACCAATTAACATTTTCATTATTGATTCATTTGTAAATTATTTTTAGGATTAACAGCCAATAAAAATGTCAGAAAACATTGAAAATTGCTCATTAAAATTTTCTAGAGCCTAGGAGACGTCTTCTAATTCCTTGTTTTGACCAACCAAAAATCTAAATCCCAAAGATGTTCTAAAATGATCTAAAACAGAGAAAAGCTGCACATCCCCACATCTGAGAAGCTGGAACCAGTAAATGTATAGACTTCATCGATCACAATCTTGATAATTGATTAATCATTGAAGAAGTTTCTGTTGACTGACTGTTCTATTAATTTAAAATTTAGTCTTTTTTAAACCAGAAAGCTTCATAACGGGAAAGGATGATGTCCTAATAAATCAAAGCTGTAGCACAAGCACTCTTTCTCCTGGGAGCCTGCATCTCTTCACAGATTAAGGAAAAACAGAAAACAACAAAAGAGGCCTGGCTCTAATACCAATCAATATGCATTTGCCGGGAAAAGCTTACGACGGATACGCTAATGCACCCGGATGAACTGCGATCGCCATGAAATATTAATAGTTCTTCGTTTCCAAAATAGTTTGAGTTTCCCTGGATTTCGATCAAGGTATCTGGAGAGAAAGTTGGAAGAGACAGAAAGTAGGTTAAAGACGGAGGGGGAAACTGCTGAGAAGGGTAAAATATCTCCACACAGGGATTCTCCTCTTCAACTCGCTGCACTGCCGACCCCATTAAGCCTGGCTCGGCTGTCAGGGCTGTCAGGTGGAAGTCACCTTTAAGTCGACCTGACAGCCAGAACCCACAATAATGGGCTCATCAGCAACCCACGCCTCCATTCTCTCTTTCTCAACTTTGTCTGCTGGCACAGGCAGGCAGAGGTAGCCAAGTTGAATCATATTTCAAGAAAAACTACGCTGTATCACCATATCAGCACAGGGCGGAAAGAAAGAGGGTATGTGGATAACTCAGTCTGGTGTGTGTGCATTATCTTTGGACATTAACAATGAAATCAATATCCAGGTAAGACAAACTGTTTGATGTTGATACAGACTACACAAAGGCTTTCACTGTGCAGGTAAAAGTTGTTTGTTAAAACCGAAAATATACTAAAAATATGTATTTTTACAAAATGTTTAAGATAAGAACCTTAATTCCTTCAAATAAACAGCAGCATCAAAGGTGACGTTATCTCATCAGTGTGTCTCCAGCAGGCCACTGTGTTATCTCTGAAGCTGCCGCAGGGTGACGACAACCAGGGATGACACGCAGGACTTAGGCTGCAAGAGGTTAAAAGGGGAAGACACCCGCACATGCACAGACGCAAACAGCAGCACCCACAGATACTTGGCACCAGACACGCCTGTTGCGGGAGCTCAAATAGCCCGTATGTGTGTGGTTCAACAGCCTCTCGGCGGACTGTGTCGAAGCAAGGCAGCTGCTCTGAAATGTTTTAGAGTGACAGGACGGCAGAGCAAGGAGTCTTGGAGTCGCATAAATGAGTGTCGCTGACTAAGCGTGACACAGTGATTGGAGCGTTCAACATGGCTGCTATTAGATGTTTATCTGAACGACGGGTCGGCCTCAGTTGTCAAACACTCTCTGTTGACAAATGTCCAGTCAAGAGTTTAAAGTCTGTGATCTATGAAAACAGCTCTATCCAAAGTTATCTCCCCCTCCTCTGCCACCGTTAATGAAGACACGACTCGAAACCATGATCACTCTATTTTCATTACTCCCTCCTCTGCCGCAAAATCTACATAACCCAATTAAGGATAAGAGCAGCAAGACTCCAGATAACATCAGCCCTCTTTACTCAAACTACACACACTGACAACAAACAGTGTGACATCAAAAGGAAATGGCACAGACATGATTAGAGCGTCTCTGATCGGATCAATTATTAACAACTCCGAGAGTTCACATAAGATCTGAGAGGGAGCTTAGCATGATTTGGAAGAAGAATGAAACATCTTATTTAGTTACTGGCAATCAGGAGGTCAGACGAGGGCCTACACCATGAGCACAGACTGGAAAAACATGTCATAAATTTTTCAGGATGCAAAGGATGGGTAGAGAGGGAACACTGATGCAAACTGCTCTCTCTTTAAAAGCATCTATTTTAGCAGCGCCGCTGTGCCGTCGGCTCTGCCATGTAAGCCCCTCACATCGTAGGATACACATAAGTCTACCGCCCTCCGGTCACTTTTTTAGGAAAAAGTTAAAATTCAAAATCAGAGTGGATCTTCCATTAAACAGGTCAGGCACGCCGGCAGCGGGGAGAAAAAAAAATCTGGATCATATTTTTATTTCCAGCAATTTAGCAATCGCTGCAGATTCCTGCTGCTTAACTGGAATGCCAAGCTAACAAGATTAGCATTCCTACTGGGGTGGATGTCAAACAGAGCGAAGGAGGGAGCAAGAGGAGAAAAGTCCTCACTGTCAGGAGAAGACAGTGAGATGCACAATGACATGACATGCATCAATGCTTCGAATTCATTTTAACCTACTTGGAAAGAGCCCTGGGTTTTGAGAACAAACTGAAATGTGTGAGGACTAGTAAGTCTACATGGGAGTTAATTTCATAATTATTATTTTCAATAATAATAAAATCTTATACCTGAATGTTATCAAAATAGTCCTGATTAATTAATTGTTGTACAATGAATTTAATGTCTACTGTATAGCATCTCTGTCTTTTCCATGTACTCGATATCATTAGTGGAACCAATAGTAACCATATGACAGCCAAATACTTTTAACGTTATAGAACAATTCATCATATCTCAGAGGTGATGTCTCGGATGAGTGCCATGTTGGCATTCACTATCAGTTCATGCCTGTTTTCTCTCCATTTTGCCTAGAACTATCTGTCATGGTGTAGGCAAGTGTGCTTTTAAAAGCTGAAACAAAACCTCAGATGAGAGGCCGTGATTGCTTCATCCTCAGTTGTGTTCGTGGACCGAGACGTCAGGCAGATAAATTGGAGTGGGAATGAAGGGCAAAGTCATGGTAAGCACTGAAGCCCACTGACAGAGCTGTCATTGCCTGTCAACAAATTAACCAGATGTGTGTGAACGCTACAGTTTTCCACTGACTGAGTAGCCTCCCCTGGCTGCCTTCTTGAAAACTGGTTGGCAGAAGACCTTCCTTAAAACTGACAGCGGTTACAGTCACATAAACACAGTGGCAAAACCCAAAAGAGCATAAAACCAGGTAAGGCTGCATTCTGATTTATTAAGACTGAAAATCACAAATACAATAATCAAAAATAGATTTTGTTGTATTAAAAGTGTAACAAAAGGCATTAAAACTAAACCTTTGGTCTGTGAACAAAGCTCTTAACAGAAAAGTAGAAGCTAATCTCATATACTGATGTCAAATTGAGTTTATTTTGCCAGAAGTGTATTTTCATGCTTCAGCGATCTCTTGGTCTGTATTTTTAACAATGCTGTGTGTCAGCAATAGTTTGTGATCTCCAACGTGAATTACACAGAGAAATCACCAGTGCATGAAGCTGAAATGCCACCCAAACAAACAGGTCAGGTTGCCTTATTGAACTCGACAGCAGAGACCGTAAACACGACAGAGTCAGACCAGGTACAATGTCTCTGTCAAACATTGTAACGGGAGTGACAGTTTGGTTCACCACAGACCGATCTCATTATTGACCTATATCAGCTTTTGAAAACTTCACTAGGTGACTTTGTCCTGGAATGACTTCATGCAAGGAACTAAAGGTACTAGTCCAAAGCTGCAACTAATCAAGCCATTTACTGGATTAACTGATCATTTACTGAAAGGGGATGCCTTCAAAATGCTTGTTTTTTTTCAACCAACAGTCTCAAACCCCAAAATATTTTATTCACAGTGATATAAAAACAGACAAACGTTGGACATGTTGGAACCTGCAGATATTTGGCATTTATGCTTGATACATGCCTTAAAGGAATAGTTTGACATTTTGGAAAGGACACTTATTCGCTTTCTTGCCCGAAAGTTAGATGAGAAGATGCCGCTCTCATGTCTGTACGCTACGTATGAAGCTACAGCCAGCAGCTGGTTAGCTTAGCTTAGCATAAAGACTGGAAACAGGGGGAAACAGTTAACCTGTCTCTATCCAAAAGGTAACAATCTGCCTACCAGTACCTCTAAAGCACACTGATAAACACGTTATGTGTAGTTCGTTAGAAAACCGAAGTATAAAGACAACAGGTTGTGGTTTTACGGGGACTATTTCTTGGAAGAGTGCAGTAACTTCCTGAACTCTCCACTGGTTGCATGGCAACTTCTCAGTGACAGGAAGTTAGAAAAAGTCATCCAACTCTTGGAAACAAAGTTAAACGGCGTATTTACCAAAATGTTGAACTATTCCTTCATACCATTAAATGATCTTCAAAATTGAGATTTATTTTGTGTTGATCAGCTAATGGAATAATCAATTAACTGTTTCGGCACTAATCCAGTCCATGAAATCTTACAGCGCACAATGCAGGGTCTCCTTCCAAGGTTTTATAAATGATATCAGAGCCTCATACAAGGTAACTTCCAGGTGTGAACAAACTGACAATGTTCAGCCTCAGCCATTACACAGGCAGCCCCACTCTATCAAGCTGAAATGGATCAAAGCAATACAAAAGAACGAGTCCCTGCTGTCTCTTTCCATTACATCCAAAAAACTGACCCCAGGTAGTATTTTCTTCTCTGTGGGGCATACATCAGCAGAGCACATCTCTGTGTTCATTCCACTGCTTCTAATTGAAAACCATGTTCAAAGCAGCGGAGGCAGGCTTCCTTTTTACCAGTAACACTGGTATGTACACCCGTTTCCTTAATTCAATCGCTGCTCTTATTGTACCGAGTAATTGCACTGTGGAGGGGTCTCACTCTGCACAGCGACTTGCTCGTGTGCAAAGAGAGGGCCGGGCTCATTATAGCAAACCTCACTGAGATCACTATCAGCTCATGCCCGTTTCTCTCCATTTTACCGCTGACTGCAGGGAGTGAGCTCTGCACCAACTAGACAAAAGACCCACCTCCCCAGCTTATTATCAGGCAACATTGGCATGGCAACCGGCATATAACCTCTCCAGGTGGACCAGACTACTCCATTGTTTTGCTTCACTCCTCCCTCAAACGGCAGCAACAGTCATCTATGACGCCTCAGTGGAGTTTCTAGCGTGATCCCCATTTTGACAACTCTTAAAATTAGCTCTTTCACGAGAAACATGACACTGATTGCATCGTAGCTGTGTTTTTGTGGATCATAGAAATTCTTTTTTCCCCCCCAGAAAACTACTTGACATGGCATTTTGACAGAAGTATGTCACCTCTCCTACGCCGTTGTGAAATGCCCTCTCATCCATCCTAACGAGCCGCTGCTTGCCAGCACACCTCTGCTTTTGAAATGAAGAAGTGCTCCATATGGTCTCCATGACAGGAAAAATAATAAAAACACTCGTGTAACAGTGCGAGCAGGAGGGGGGTGAACAGGCGTCAGCCATAAATCTCTTAATAAGCGCACCAGGAGGCGGTCAACAGCATCAAAGTGTTGGCTAGGCCCCACCCAAATGCTCCTTCAAGTGTGTTTAATAGGCCACCCATCCATTATTAGTCGTACTAGGAGGCCTGCAGCGGGCTTCAGGCTGGGACTGGGACTAGTTTGGCCCCCCAGGAACACTAGTAGGGATCTCCATTATAGGGCCAGCAGGAAAAACATACATAATCACAGCTCAAATTTTAAGCAGGAAAAATATACTGGGCTGAATAATTTGCATCAGGTAACTGGTTTCGGGGAGGAAAAAAAAAGAGTTTGGATTGTTTTTCTAAATAGCTCACAAATATAAATGGTTATAGTAGTAAGAAGAAACAAATCGTAATTCATTTTTATGATAGATTGTGTATACTTGTTATTCCATTTTTTGTTTTACTTCCATGTCACCAGTTTGTAGAAAGTCTTTGCATCAAATGGTTGACTCTCTTCTTTTATGTCATTGCTGAGGTTATTTAACTTTAACGCAGAGCATTACCATAGCATCACAATGTCATGCTATTCCGTATTATCGTATGATGTACAAACGGCAGTTCACAGAGCGTGATCTGTTTTACGGCAGATGGGGCTTCAGTACATGAAGAAGCCTTTCAGAGCAGATACGAGCCACGTCTCTCGTCACCCCCCGCTGCTCTGTCCCTCTACACCAGGCTTCATAACTGTCATGCCGTATCTAAAATAGAGACATCTGAGCACGGCCAGCTCTCACCAATTTTCAACACCCACTCATAAAAGGCTGACTGTTGAAACACAGGCAGCCTAATGCATCTCTGTGTAACCCACGCATGCTGAGGACAGAACCTGAGCCGAGAGGGAGGGAAAGAAAGAAAGAAAGAAAGAGAGGAATAGAGGAAAGAAAGAAGCACTGAGAAGTCATACAATTTGTCTGGAACGCCCAAACGATGACGATGAAAAACCTTTGCGGTGTCCACAGATCTGATTCTGGCTCTGAAAGGGACCGTGGGTATTATTACCCATGGTGCACAGCAATCTGGAGCCACAGCCGTCCCCTGCAGCTGTGCTCTTATGAGACAGAGTGAATATGGGAGCAATTATTAGATTAAGACGGATTAGGCTTTGCCCAGGTAAAGCAGGTTGGGTCGTTCCTGTCTCTTTGGTCCTGAAAAAGTGGGCACTAATCCAGTAATGACACCACTTTTAGAGGGAAAACTGAAGAGTGCAGCGGTGGAGAATAAAGGCCGCCATTTCTTGTACGCATGTTTAGCTTTCTATATATACAACAAAGGCTCTACACACAGCCGACATGAAAGCCTAATGCAAACTGTTTACACAAGAAAGTGCTATAACTACCCTGCAAAGGGCATGAGCAAAAATTAACAGAGGATTTAGTATCAAACTAAATATAAAGGAACAGTAATGTCAAACATCTGGGGTCACACTCGACAATATTTTTCCAGCACTATGAGCCAAAGATGGAAGATTAAGTCACAGTGGAACAGAGGAGCTCAGCAGTTTGCAGCCAGGCTAAACACACAAGTCTGATAGATGTTTCAGACTAAAAAGTCTGCTTTTTAAGTGGGAGTAGGAGAATTGAAGCTGGCTGCGTGGTTAAATCTTCCTCTGCAGGCCCGTAGACGCCGCCTCAACAGAGTAATATGACAGATATGAGATAAAGCAGAGGGATGCCGCTGTTTCCAAGTGTCTTCACTTCTGAAATATGATCTGCAAAGATGAACAAGTTCGATGGATTAAACAGAAAGAGGGGGGAAAATGCCTCCACTGCACAACCCAAAGCCAAACATGCAGACTTGGGACGGAAACCTTACAGAGTGCAGCAATCACAGGACAATACGTCTCCAGAGTGACAGGAGCTGCTTTTCGCATCAGTGGAAGTAATAAATGATGGTTCCCTCCCTGGCTCTGGCAGCAGATGGGCGCTGAGTCCTTGGCTGCCAGTGCCGGTCTCTTCTCTGCAGGCGGTTCTGGCTAATGCCTGCACCTCGGCTATGTCCAGACATGAGTGCCAACCAGGAATGTGGTGGCACTCTAAAATCCCCTGGCACACTACCCAGCATGGAGGGAAGTGAGCCGAGATTGGAGGGAAGTGAGCCGAGATAAGAGGGAAGGAAGAAGAGAGGACTTTCAGAATAAAGGGTAGAAAAAAGGAGAAGAGGGCGGCCTGAAAGCTTGTTTCAGTAATTCTGATGACAGCTTACATTATGCCCAGAGTCATTCGGGCTTTTGGCTTCATAAAGGCTGTAAAAGAGTCTGCTACAGTCATTACTCTCTCATTATCTCACACTGAGGAGCACAGGAGATTGTGTGGGAGATAAACCAGTCCACTTGAGTATTACAATGTCATTCTAGGTCAATCCAATGCCACGCTTGTGCTGCAACATCTAACTGCTAATATATTTAAGCAGGATAATTAAAAAAGAGGTTTGAAATTAGATTCCTCTGTCAGGGCAGTATCAATTTCATGATCTAATGAGACAGATTACAATGACGAGAAGATGGAATACTTAATGATGGATGGATGGATGAACATGCCCATTCTTGAGAGTCAGATTCTTTCAGTCACTCGATGGGGCTCCAGAGTACAATAAGGACTCCATTAAACTCTCATTCTGTCTTGCTGTCTCTCTCCATCACACTGTAACAGTCCATCTGCCATTGGCCTTTGAAAGTGTGTTTTTAAAAGCTTCCCGAATCCCTCTGGTAAAAGCAATCTGCAATGTCCTCATCTAAGCAACTGTGAAACAGTATTTATTCTTTTTGTTCCAGTGAAGGCACCCTGAGGCCATGTCCCTGACTGAAGCTGACAAAAGACACAAGCAACACCAGAACTTTGACATTACAAGTTCATGAAAGTGAGGCAAGATGGCAGTGTGATCCACCTTCCTCATTTCATTTAGAAAAATGGATTTAAGACATGGGTGGCCTCCTGGCCTCTCTATATCTGCCTCTCCCTCCCTTTCTCCCACATGCAAACATGCACAGATGTTGACGCTGGCAGGAGTGAATCAAACAAACCTGGCAACCAGGTTGTTTCCAGGACCAGTCGGCTCTGTGGTGTAGGTTTCCTAGCAGAGCTTGGCTGGCTCTGCAGAGTGAGCTCAGTGTAGTCACCACAGTTTAATTAGCCACAACCTCTCTGGACAGACGTCTACTGTAAGTGCAGTCACTGGAGTCTCTTCTGCTGTAAGAAAGGTCCCAGTGACTGTGGACCACATAGGTGTGAGGGTGTGTTTTTATGAATCTATTGACTCTGTAAACACCAAAGAAGAAAGTTTCAGTGGGAGATCTCCAGTACTGCACACATGTAGTCTTCAAGATGAGCAAAGGTGCTCTTGCTTTCGCTCACTGAATTACAGCTCCCACGACGTCTTTATACTTGTTGCACTGGGATTATAATTTTACCCACAACAGGAAACATTTTGACCCAACAAGGTCAACAAACTGTCTCAAAATCAACGCTTGAAAAATTGGCCATGTCCAAAACTAAAAGGAAATATAGAGATTTTTCTTTTTTTTTTTTTTAATGAATGCTACATAATTTGATTGGTATCCAGCTATAATACACCGTATTAATGTATCAGAGGAATCTAACATAAGAAAGGCAAAGCTAAAGCAGCAACAAACAAAAATACAGAACAAACCCACCTCAGCCTCCCTAATTCAAAACACACAACCAGGTCCAAACACTAGTGAGAAAAAAAACATCTAGCTAAGAGCAGACATGACACACGGGGAACTAATTGTACACTTAATGAGAATGTGTGTCATCTAAATAAAATCTGACATCAAAAGAATCCCATTATGAGAGTTGAAGAGCTTGTGGGTGTGTCGTTCTAACACCGTTCCTGATGTTTTTCATGCATCTGTAACCCAAATGATTATAATTAGCTTGTATTATCTTTTAATTAAGGAAGGCATTCTGTGCCGTCATGTTTGCGAGTCAGCAGGTGGTCCATTTAAACAGCCATGAAGAGCAAGGGAAGGGGGGGATGGGGATAACCTATTTCTGTACTTTTGGTTAACTACACCCAGTTCAGATCCGGCATCGCCTACTAACATACTGACTTCAGTTTGAGTCTAGTTCCAGATGAGACAGATTGCAGTTCACACCTGGCATCAGAATCTGTTTAAAATGTGTAAAGAATGAACCATCTGTTTGATTTCATTTATTTTTGTCAGTAGTATAAAACAAAAAAGTTTTTTTGGCATATAAACAGTCTTTGTGAGGTTAGTCATGCTATACACTGTTAAATATTACTATCAGCACTTCAAATGCCTCTAGAGTAATATGATCATTATATACTTAATGTGTTTTCAGGTGTATTGACAGTTAGATTTAGACCTGTCCATTTGTGACTGGATCATTCAAGATGTATTTCAGTGCCAAGCGTTAACAGGACCTTAGAGACTTTCCTGCATCAATGACAAAGTTCTTAAGGACAGACAACTGTGGTATGCATACCTGCAAAGACATCCATTTACACACTTAGGAGTGCATGCATTGCTGTATGAATCTTTTTATGCAGTGAGCTTTTGAGAAAACCAATGGGAGATATTTCTCTTTGGGATTTAAATGCATAAATCCTCTATTTTTATTTACATTTGCCATATAGTGTAGTACATCAAAAGGACACTGCCGCATAAGTGCCACTTTCAAATCTCATGGGACGACTTTGTGTGTGCCGTAGGGGGTCTGTGACATTTGCGGCGCCTCCGATTATTTGAATAACAGAGGAATGGGCAAGATGTGGCAGACCCCCAGTGAGGCTCAGCTTTTAGCTTTGAAAGCAATGTTTGTATTAGCATAGAGAGAGCTGCACCTACTTTAAACCTCAGTGCAGAAGAGAGATGAGGTGGGAGGAAAAAGAGCAATTTGGAGAAGAAAAAAAAAAATCACTCACAAATGTTTAATGTCTCCTTTTTTACTGCCAGGCATGTTGAATGAATATATGATTTAGTGGTCCCCTGTATAATCTATGTTCCATTTAGTCGTAAATCATTAATAGACTATTAGGTGGGTGCTGGCTGTAGCGCAGGGATACATACTGATGGTGGATAACTAACTGATGCAAGTACTGAGCAGAGCACAGATGAATCAAATTAAAGAATAATCTCTGAAACAAACAGAGCTCGCCCCGTTTCCATCAAAATAATAGTCTGCCAGCCTTTCAAAATCAAAGAAATTCCTGGATACGAGTGTCCTAAATGCCTCTGTTGTAAATTTAATGTTACACAACCTGGCAGCTCTATTCAAGCACTAGGACGTACAGCCACCATTATTATGGACGATCACACAACTACTTACTGCTTGCGTTACTTGGCAACAGACGCCACTTGTCGTGTTTCCACCCACTCAGGTTTAGCTGAACACGGTCAAGGTGATTATGTTGTTTCTATGAACAATTCAACAGCTCGGCGCTCATCCTTCACACCTGTGTGTTGAGAAAAGCTCTGTGTTCACACTGCAAGCACGAAAGAAATAAGGCGGCGCTGGCTGTATCAACTAAGACCACATTACTGTAGGCTCACTGCCTCATATGCACTGTAGATTAGGGGTCTCTGGGCAGGAAATTAAATGTTTGGTCTCTCCTCGTCGTGGCTGTGTGGAGTGTTTGTCCAGGTACTGCACCTGTTGATAGGCATCTAGACACTAACACTGCAAGAGCTAGTATCTGAGATAGGACAGGAAGACAGACTTCCTCAGGGATAAGTGTGACCAATAAACGCCAACACAAAGACGGTGGGTGCAACTGGACCAATGTACGACCTTGCTGCTCAAACAACTTAAAGGTTCCAAGATATCAGCAGACTTTCACCTTCATATACAGCAAAAAACGATCGACAACTTAAAGGACCAAAAGAACCTAAAGTCTTACTTAAACAATAGGCAGGTCTCTGTCTGCCTGCTGCACTGGTAAAGGAATCCCTTAAGAATAATGAGATTCATCTTTGGAAAACATCTTGATTACGATTTATCCTAATTCCATAACATTCTTTCCATTGTGCTTTTCCAGGAACCTAACCCTGACGGAGTGGGTTGAAGTGGAAGGAGGTGGGGGGGGGTTGCATTTGTCTTTCTACTTATCAACCTCCAAGTAGAGAACACACTTCAGAGCAGAACTGCAGCTGGTATCCATCTCTACATCTGTTCTACAAATGTCCATGTTGAATGTGTGAACTGACATCGAATGAAACAGAGGAATTGAGACTGGGGGAAGAGGGAGGTAAAGCTTTAGAGAATAGAGAGAGAGAGAAAGAGAGAGAGAGAGAGAGAGAGAGAGAGAGAGAGACAATATGGAGATTGTGTTTGATGGATATAAATATTTCGGCTTATTTCCCTTTGAGCTTTCCGTTCTGTGGGTTCGGCCGTGACCGGGATGCTGGTTGTGTTCAAGGGCAATCTGGGTAGTATCCTGGGGATCAAATGGATAGCATGCTCTCATCTGGATAGTCTGTTTCTGCTTAGGGCTCTGGCCTAATGAGGATGCCAGTGTATGGAGTTACAGACCGCGGCTAGACCAGCGGTGATCCTGACCAGCCAACTCAAGCTCCCCCCCGCCCTCTACGCTCCAGGATCCTTTTCAGAACAGTCACTGGTCTGAAGAAAAATAACTTGGTTCACTTGTTTAATAATAAGATATTATTATTTGTTGACTATTTGTGGTCTAGACGGATGTTCAGCATTGACAATCACTGGGAAACAGTCCAAGCACAGAGTGACCTGTTAGCAGACTGGACTAACTCACATTGCTGTGAAGTAGCCATTCACCTAAAACAATGGGTATGACTGCAAGGATAGTCGGTTGGGACATCACCATGAAAACAGCAACAACCTAAACCCCC
>NTHP01000233.1:533227-584439 GCA_003416845.1 Oplegnathus fasciatus
CTGAGATGAGTTTCTGCTTACCAGACTCTTCAAAACACAAGCATGGATGTAGGATCTGGAAAGATGAGATCTGGAGCACAAGGTTTTAGTAAGAGCTTTTAATAAGGTGCTAGCATGGATGTATGAAACGTGCACGTACACACACTTGAACGCAGGAATGACACACACATACACTGGCACACAGAGGGTTTGTTTGTCAGATTAAACTAAGAAGGAATTGAGTGACAAAACCACCTATTATGGGCTCATTTGTATGTACATCACAGCCTCTCTTTGTATTGGAGTAAGATGTGTTGAGGCGCGCTCCTCTGCTCCTCAATGAGAGAGTGACAGCCCTGCTAAACCCAGCCCCCCTTTAAAGCCCTTGAATGAGCTCTCTACAGTGGTTCCGCTAAAATCCTGCTCCGCATTAGTATGGGTAACAGCTCGCTTGGAGTGGGATGGGCAACACACATGGCATGGACAAAACAGCACGGAGAAAAGGGATTGGCAAGCGCTAATGAAACGGTTCAATTAAACAGCTGCACTCCAGCAACCGCAATGATGTTTCAAACTACAGACATAAAATCATTTGAATAAATTAAGCTAGTAGTTGTGATTGCATAATCAGATCATATGTATTCATTACCAGCACTGATCACTGATGATTAGCAAGAAAACACTGAGTGCAACAACACCTCTTGATGCTTAATTGGAATATTTATGCATGAGGATGTTCTGCGCAATATACAGCAGATCGTGTTGCTATGTGAATAATGTGAATTAGCAGAGACTAATGTATGGCCAGCCATTATTATCAGTACCATCATATCTTAATTCTACTACTTTTTAGCCACACTAGCATTGGGACTCTAAGGATGGAAATATTGGTCGTTCAGTCTGTCGACCACTTTGGTGCAGACTGATATATCAACAAATGTTGGATGGATTAAATGAGACACACATCCACGGTGCCCAGAGGATGAATCATAATGACATCGGTGAATCCCCGACTTTTCCTCCAGGTTCCATGACGAGGTTAACATTTGTGGTTTTGAGTGACATGTCTCAACAAATAGTGGATGCCATAAAGTTTGACACAGACGTTTATGTTCCACCCAGAAGGAATTGTAATAACTTTGTTGATCGCTTCACTTTACATCTAGCGTCATCATTTGGTCAAAATGTCTATTTGTCCAAAGTGGTTTGTGACCAAATACCTGCAAAACTAATGACATTCCCATCAGCCTCAGCTGTTCTTTGTTTCGGTGCTAATTAGCAAATGGTAGGACGTTAACATACCAAAACAAAGACGGTGAACATGGTAAACATTGTACCTGTTAAACATCAGCATGTTAGCATTGTCATTGAGAGAACATTAGCATACTGACATTAGCATTTCACTCAGACTGCTGTGCCTCAGTACAGCCTCACAGAGCTGCTAGGATGGCTATAAACACTTTGTAAATGAATGAATAATTAGTTGCAGTCAGTGTAACAAATAAATAAAGTAAAATGAGATGTAAAAAAAATCAAAATCCCAGATCCCAGATTACATGTTTTTATGGTTTTAGAACTAATTGAATTAGTAAGGTTCCCGTTCTTCTCCCAAACAGGAAGAAAGACCAAATGATTTAGTGGAAGTGCATGCATGGCTCAACCAAATAATAACAGTCTCTCATGTTTTCATCTATGAAACTTCATAATGCACTCATCCTGCTGTGATCCCCTGCCACGTTTTTGTTTAGTCCTGCAAAATCCAATTCTGTCGCTGCCCACGAGATTCATCCACGAAAAGCCCAAGTGAGTCAAGGTCCGCTGCAGAGCTCGAGGACTCTTGCAGACTCCCTGTTGGTCTCTCATTGACTGATCAAAGCCTTCGACGACTGAGAGCACAGACTGTGTATTCTTCTGACCTCATGGCTAATATCAACAAGCCCAGGAAACCAAAACTCCCACCGGCAGGAATGCCTGACACACACTGTCTGAATCTCCCACAGCTCTCCCAGATCTCCCAGCTGTTATCAGCCACAGGTTAAGTGTTTCATTCTGTCTGTGTTTAGCTGAAATGCAGGGGGTAAACATTTAGAGTGCTCTTAACTACGAGAAAAAACCCAGTCATGGTTTACGGAAAAGGCATTAAAATGAAACTCATTCAATCCTGTGAGTCACACACGCCCTTGCCAAGTTGATGTGCATTTCCAAAGAATGGCTTGACAACACCTATCCGTCATGCATTTAGCACATGCAGGATCACGGTGAAACCAAACAAGAGCTATTCTATGCGTGCATGTATGTGCATGCTGGGATCAGTAAAGGCGGAGGAGTCCATGACACTGAATGCGACAGTAATGAGCCTACACAATCTCCTCACCAGTCATCCACATCCATCAGTGACACACGGGGAGCAGATTAGATGGACTGCATCCATCACCTGACATTACACACTACTCCTGCAGGCGTTCTTCCAAGGAAACAAGATCTGGAGCACTTCGTTTCACTCCACTGTGTGTATGTGTGAGTGTTGTTGTCAATTTGGAAGGAGGTGTTTTAGTACAGAGTGCAGCTGTGGGCACAGCAGGGATTTGTACCAGTGTGCCAAAGGGATGCACTACGGTGAGAGCTGTGACCCGTGAAAAGTGACGCTGGGTACCCAAGCTCCTGCTGGGGGCAAATCCCCACTTCAATTTGCCACCTGGCATAACCAACCTCACCTGCACACAAACACAGAGATAAAACCAAATACATAACACGCCTGAAGACGCCAGGAACAAGGTGCAGGAAGAGATGAGCCAAAAGAAGGTCGGGCTAAACCCAGATCCCGGGACACGCAAGGTCAGCATTTCCCTGGCAGCACAATTCATTTACACAAGAATACTGAGAGACCCACAGCAGAGGGATCTTGTTGGAAATGTTAGCCTCAACATATTTGCCTGTCAGTGCTAATGGACTACTTGGGCTCCAAACATTAGGTCTTTAAAGGGGGATATGAGTATTTCCGGACCGAAATACGGGGCTCTTATGTCCCTGGAATTTCCAGTTTCTCATAACACACTGACTGATTGGAAGAAGAAAGGCATAACTCCCCTTGCTCTTTAATCTGTGTCATGTCTCTCGATTAGTCAAGCTTATTTCAAAGGGAGTTTTACCACACAGAATGGCTGCAGTGTTTTACAATCAACAAAGGAAACAAAATTAGTCATAAATATAAGTGGAAACTGCCAATTTCAACCTCAACAGCTGTTTGTATCTGTGGCAGTGACCAATTAAGCAGCTTAAAATATAAGCTTAAAATAAATATATCAACTACATTCAAAATTCCCCACATTAAAGCTCAGAGTGCAGCTGGTTGCTGGAGATCACTGACCCTAAACCCCAACAAAGAAACACACCGCAATAGCTGGTTTTCTGAAAATTAAATGGAAGTCTGAGATCAAACAATTGGTTTTATAATATAAGCTACACTTGTATAAGGAATAAAAAAGTAGTTTGTGATTCATTGCCTCTAGATATTATCAAATGTTTGAGCACTGGACACTGATAGACAGCTCTTCCTGTTTAAATATACTGATTGGACCATCCTTGACCATAGCCCTAATTAAATGGTAATCCCATTTAACAGACAGCAACAGCTACTCAAATCTTTTCATCCCTCCATGTCACCCAGAGGCATCCCCCTGTAACATAAAGCTTCCCCTCTTCCCTCCACCCCTCTCTTTCTGCCCTGTTGAAAGTCAGAGCCCCTGAGAAGCTGGCAGTGGCTGCAGAGAGGCAGCTCAAATTTCAAGACAAAGCCCGATCCTCTGTCAGAAAGGAGACACTTTCCAAACCGGGCCTGCTATTTATCACCAAGAACCTGTTTTTCTGCCTGCTCCACGTCTCACACCTCTGTGCTGAAAAGCTGCCCGGCGAAGTTGCCTTTCGTCAGAGAGAGGCTAACGGACTCACGCCAGGGATCGAGCTCGTCGGAGCTTTTCTGTGCACCATCGCACAATGAGTGGATGCCACCTAAATTACCTCTGCTCTGTCCACTTTGCCCTGAGATTGATGCATTTTGTTGACATTGTGGACAAAAAAAAATCTATTACACTATGCGAAGGTATGCAAGGTGACGTGGACTTTGTTTGAGTTTCACACAAACAGAAAGAGAGGGGTCGAGGAGCCAGTGATAGCCATTGCGTCAGCACAGTGTTGGTTTACTAAAGTTTGGATAAACTGTATTTCCTGCTGAGACTTTTGCCTCGCAGCACAAAGAACACAAGAATTTATATCCTGAGAGTTATCAACACTGCAACAGTCCAGCTTTTGTCTGAGTAAACAGACAATGTGGAGCAGCTGAGGCTGTTTAGAGAAAAGTGACAATTTGTCAGGATTTAAAACCTTGTTAAATACACAACATGGCTGCAGCTGGTTAAGATGGAGTTTCCTGTGTGAAATTACATGGTGGGGATAATCAGATAATGACCCTATAAGGAGCAGATTTGCCTTGTTTAAAAGGTGAGAGGTCAGGTTATACAGAAGTCCCAGTGTTTCAGGACCTGAGGTTAAAACACATGTCTTGACCTTTGATCATAGAGCTCCAGCTCTGTTCGACATATCTGACGCCCGGGGTCAGGCTTATAACTACAGACTCTGCAGCTTAAAACTGAGGGTCAGAATAGCCATTTTCTAACATGCAGTAACAAAGAGCCACTGATCCCAGCAACTGAACTTCGCTCTTGAAAGTCTGAAGGCACGCCCAGCTTCCCCGCACTGCTAGGAATCCATGAAAATACCTTTCTGACAAGTCTGCCACTTATAGCTTAAATGAAGAAAAATATCAGAGCTGTGTAACTTAATACTCTGCTGTCTTCAGTAGCAAATATATTCTTTTACCACAACCCACCTCTTCCCTGTAGCATGTAAAGTGCAAACCTCTTGAAAAATCAAACTGCTTCACTCAACCAACAACTTACAAGCTAAAGCAAACATTAAATGTAAAGGGGGGAAAAAAATCTACAGGCTGGCTGAGAAAAAGTACAAGTAGTTTTTTGTTTATTTTGCAGAGCGAGCCGTTATTTCATTTGGATTAGCATAGTTCTGTTGGAATGCGGCCAAAAGAAACAGCACACTTGAGCACTGTCTCCTCGAATACCTTCAGTCAACCTATATTTCAGATTCATGCAGCCACCTGCTCGTCGCTACGTGTGTTAACCGAGTTAAAAGGAAATGGCATTACTAGCAATGTACCGTTTAGAGGGCGGAGAAGTGGTGAATCGTCAAAGATGCTCTTGTTGTCTCCCAAAGGAGGATAACAATGTTAAACTGCAGAAGAGCGAGGTCTGATAATGTGCCATGTGCTGCAGGCCTAAAATCACATGAAAATTATTAGCGCAGAAAGTTCCCCAGGATTTACTCATTCATCATTTCTACAGCACGTCTATGTGGAAACACTCTCACTGAACCGAGTCAAAGAAATGAACAGAGCCTCAAAGAAAATAAACACAGAGGTTTCATTTACAAACTGGAAAAATCAATGAAAGCCTCACATTAAATTGCTTGAAGCTTCTTTGGGAACTGGTGTTCGTCATACAGTAATATTCCACCATAAAACGCTGAAAATGGGCCATTGTTTATGGCACGTACTGAGTAGTCTGGCAACACTACATTTAACAAGATCTGAAACAAAAAAAAAAGCATTTTCACCAAATAAGAAGCATATGGTTACACATTCAATTACAGCTATTTTCTCTTGGGCTCACATTTAACAAGAACCACTTGTTCACTGCTGCGCAACTTCTAGAGGAATCATCTCGCCGCACGGTTCAGGGTGACCTCAGGAACTAGCCACCTAAAAGCAGCCCTCATTCATAAAAACAGACGTTAAAAAAAGGGACATCAGACGCACCACAAAATCGTGTATAGCATTTTCCCTGCAGGCATATGTACAGAAAGAGTCATGTTTAAGAGTGACTCATTACGAGGGCAGTCAATCATATTCGGCTCATAAAAACTGTAAAAATGGCAACGTGTCGCTACTAAATTTAACTATCAGCAAACTATAAACAATACATGCAAGCGTCAGTATACAATTACAATAGAAATCTAATTGAGACATCTGAAAAACAGGGTTAATCCCAGATCCTGAATTGATCTGATCTTAAATCCATGTTCTTCCTACACATGAGGAACTCAAACGTACTCTGAAAAACACACAAGCCTCGGCCTAATACTCTGGAAAGCCAAAGTAGTATTAACAGGACCCTGCACGCAATTTCTATGAATGGCATGGATGTAGGTTTTAGGCAGGCTTAATGAAAACTGCAGGAAGTTAAAGTTACAGGAACTTTGGTATCCTATTTTTTTAAATTATAACACAAGCAAACAAACTCATGTAAAAAAACGAATTAGTATTATAATTTCTAATCCTGTAACCACAAAGCACCATAACCACACTTGATTGCAGAGTGACTGTCAGAGGGAGTAAATATGAAGCTTCCCACCCTCACAGTTAAAGAATCGGCTGCCTAGAAGTTTGCATGTAGCCAGTCAAAATACCTGTCAACCACCTCCACCCACCAGGCTGGTTTTGCTGGGATCAGACGCAGCATCAAAAGGCTGATGCATTATAGGTTAGCGTGGTATTTAATATATTAATCTGGGAGCACGGTAGGACAGGCCCTGGCTCCCTCACATCACCTGATTCACAGACAAAATCAGATCAGGATCACAGGATCGAGTTGGTGAGTGCCAGCGCCAGAGAAAGAACTTCAGGGGCTTCACGTTTATGCACAACAGAGTGACTGGGATGATGTCTTTGTCAGTTCCACCACAGGCACATACAGTCACTTTCGCATGCATTTCTTCAGGGGGGTGATCAAGTTGGGTCCACCGCAGTTTTAGTGGTCAAGGACAGTCCTGTGCCGACTGAAATGTGCTGTCCTTGAGCAAAGCGAGTACAATCACCCTCCCTCTGTTCATCAGTTCACAGCTGGAATGAGTTGTTACATCGTATGTCCTCTGTAGAAAGGCTATTTAAGTACCTGTTGTCAAAAATGGAACCTTTAACGAAGCTATCTGCAGACAAAATCTGGAGCAAATGGATCCTTGGTGTGCCTCTGACCTTTAATCATTCATTACACCTTTAAAGCTGACAGGGTTCTGCTTGGGAGCTCACACATCCATCTGTAGTGGCTTAAAACATGTGTCTCTTCCTCACTTTGAATCAGGTTAATGCTTGTTAGAGTCCATCTGCGTTGAAACCTGAGCAGGTCTTTGGGGGGGTGACCTCAGCTTCTCTCTGAACCTTTAACCTCCCTCCCGCTCTCCCTCTTGGTCTGATGTCCTCCAGCTGCCCAAATTATCCATACTCCCGCCTGAAATTAAAGTCTTCATTAGGACCTCTTTAGAAGCACAGTAAACCACTGTCCGATTTTTATGGACTAACCCACCAACTGCACACTGCTGTAAAAGTTACTTTGATATGCAGTCTGCAGCCGAACCTTTCACTCCTCCAATTTCCAGCTGTGACATAAAAAAGGAGGAAGCTCATGTCCCACTTTTAAATGTAAATTCATATTAAAAAATGTACGATTTCTAGTTAATTTGAGGAATATAAAAAACTTCCTCAAATGTAAAAAGCAACACTCTAGTCTTCAAGTTAATGTTTGTGCCTTTATCTGCTTCCCAATATTTCAGAACTTGCGTCAAAAAGGAACATAATTAAGACATGAATTTTAGGCTTTATGGTGATGCTGTCATGTGCATTTTATAGTTGTTCATAGTAAGCCAAATGTGGTCTCACTAAGCGTAAAAACACTAAGCTTTTCCATCCATAAACATTTACGTAATATAGTAAAATTTCCAAAGTAAACCAACGATTTACCAGAAATATGGTACAAAGTAATGACATGAGGAAATGCACAGACTTAAGAGAATCCCAAACGGCAGCCTCAAAGTAACACATTTCTAAAAAAATAAGTAACGCGAGTGTGAGTTTGTGAATGTGAGTGTTTACTGAGGGAAACGGGGTGCAGGGGCCAACAGCTCTGGGAGGCTTGGGCCTGTTGTATGGCTTAAATACACTCAGCATATTCTGTGAACGTCTCTCACCATTTCCTTGCACTGGGGAACTCGCTCATGTTTAATGCCTTTTGAACAGCCATGGAGTTTTAGAAAGAGTTACAGTGCCAGAAAAAAAAAGATCAAACAAAGAGGGAGGGGTGGAGGAAAAGCTGCAGGACATCCAACTCTTTCTCTTTTTAAGAGATGAGAAACATTTGTGCGGGTGTCTATGAATAGTAGTGCTTGTTTAATTCATGATCAGCCTCCTTTCTGTCCGAGCTGGCTGAAAATCTGACTTGCTTTTCTAATAAGTGGCCCTGATGTAAGAATAACTGCTGTTTTCATCAGGACACAGTGATGTTCTCGCTCTCTAAGTTTTAAGGGAATCAAATTAAAACGTAGCACCTTTCCAAACTAAATTACTGAGGAAAAAGGTGCGGCAGTTCCCCCTCAAGGTGTAGTATTTATCACTGTTAATGAGCTATGGTTGTGACATTTTTACGAGACCAATATCCAAAAAGGAACACATGACAGGGAAACGCTACAGCTAACATTTGGCACGTTTCCTTCTGTTTGAATTGTGCATGTGAGGAACGCACGCACAGTTCCAACATGACGTTTTTTTTTAAAGCAGACAGAGATGTTTCTCTACCCTTTTTTACATCAGAGTGTGAGGCGCTTGCTTGTTCCAGAGTCGGAGAGTAGTTTTCTCCCTTCAAAGCACGCCACTGTCGATGTGAATGCGCGTGAGGGAGGAAGAGAAAAGAAGAGCGAGGAAGTGGGAGCAAGAGAGAGGTGCACCCGGGGCTCGTGTGTCATCTGACCTCGTTTTAAGATGGACCTGTGAGGTTGTAGGGAAGGCAGGGGTGTAGCTTTCACTGCAACCTTTTCTTTGCTTCCTCCAAAATGACAGGACGGGAGGGCACACACAAAGGCAGAGTGAGACATCTGCCTGGAAACCGTCCACAGAGAGATGAAAGAGCCCCGGTGAAGTCATGGTGCAAAAACGCAACGGGCAGAAATACACAGCTCCATCTGGGAATAATGGCTGAGAGTATTTCACCAAAAGACAGAGCTTTCTGTGTGTTGTCAGCATTTGCGTTTGTACAATTCAGACAGCATTGCATTTTCTCACACAGTGATGAACTCGCTTAAAATTGTATCCGAGGATGATGCATCACCAGTCGTGCGTCAGAGAAAGAGACAGAGAAAGAATGAATTAAAAATGAGTTAAGTGTGTGTCCAGTGCGTGAGTCTTTAGTTGCACAGAAGGCTACGCTGACCCACGTCAACGCAAACATAAAGCATCAGGTCTGCTTTGTCATCTGGTCTCCTACAGAGTCCATCACTGATGATACATACCAGTACAAATAAAGCACTCGCTATAAAAAAAAAAACAGACAGATATGTACCCGCAGGTGTACAAGCCACATGTGTATACCACACTAACACATGCGCGCACACAAAATAGCCTTTCCTGCGAGGCGTCAGTTTGCGTTTCCATATTTTTTAAATTCCAGAGGCAGTGAAAGCCCTGTGTGTTCAGCAGCACAGAGTCCTCCATCTGCACCACAGGAAGTCAACAGCCAAACAAGCCGTTGGCCTTCTCCTGCCACGGCTGTTGTCCAGACCCACAGGGAGAACGCAGCCTTTGCCCTCCATCCTGACCACACACACACACACCCACAGAGCAGACACCCCTGGCCACATGGTTCACAGTGAGGAAAGACAGGACCATGGCCCTCTGTCTGGGTCCTAACCTGGATGAGGACACAAAGCAGCGGTGAAAGCTGTAAAACGTGGAACAGGACGCTGCGGAGATCCTCACCCGCTCTGACGTAACGCCATGAGGAAACAACCACAACAAAACACCTACTTCCTCTGCTCTCTGAAACAGGAGGGGAAGCCGGGGACCATTGTCAATTGTCAGACACAACACGGGCATTTCTATCTGTCGTCACCTCAGCAGATAAGGACAGGAAACACTGTCCTGTGCTCCCCAATCAACAAGGCTATGTTAGCTGGCTGCACCTGCACAGAGCAGCCTATTGTACTGCTGTGTATTATTTTTGTATTATTTGGTGTGTTTGTCCTCCTGTGGGGTTTTTGAGGGCAAACACTGATATTGTTGACTGAGGCTGGTAATGGCTGATACTGATAACAATGACTGGAATTAACTTTTCATTTCACACACAGACGACTGATAAAGTAAAGTAATACCTGCCAGGAATTATTTACACTGGCCACAATAATCAGTGCACATTTCTTGTATGAATCTCACTCTTTAGCACCGTTGAAGGGTTTCCACAGGGAACAGGTTAGCAGAGAGCTGCAATAGTCAGCTTTAGAGCTGCAACAATTAATCAAATAAATGATCATTTTAGTACATTTTTAAGCAAAAATGCCAAATATTCTCCAGTTCCAGCTTCTCAAATGTGAGAATTTGATGCTTTTCTTTGTCATACTTGATAGTGAAGTAAATATGGATTCTGGTCACACAAAACAAAAGGTCTGATGACGTCCCCTTGGGCTATTTTCTGACATTTATAGACAAAACAATTCATCAATTTATCAAGAAAATAGTTGCCAGATTAATCGATAATGAAAATAATCAATACTTGCAGCCCTATTAGGCTTCATAAGCCTAATATTATAGTTCTAGGTGGGTTGACTCAAAACCCTGTAATTTCATGTAGAAACTAAAGTTATCTTAAAATTTGTTCACTCATTAAAATGTAATTCAAGTTTGTAATTCAACAGGGCAGACTGCAAGACAGACATTCAAGTGTTTTCATCTCGAAAAAACTGCCTACCCGTGATTTATTTATAGAAAACTTTTATCCACATTTAGTGTTTAACAGTCGGTGTTTTCCAGCCTGTGCACATATTCAGTATCTTTATACCAGGCCATTTTCATATTAAAAAAAAAATCCAACGATCAAGTTCGCCCCTCCGGACTTTTATTCTTGGCAGAGCGGAAAATCCTTTAAAAACAGCTTTTAGACCGTGCAGCACTAAAATTCTCCATGGAAATCCAGAATAAGCATTTTAATGCCTTAAACAGCCAGAGTAGTTTTGATCAAGTATACTGTACACACACACACACACACACACACACACACACACACACACACAGGGAAATCAGTTTTAATTAAACAAGAGCAGCCACATACATCATATCTGTCTCCCCAATAAAAGCTACAGTAGAGTGGAAGGACGGAGGGAATAATGCGAGACAAACAGGAAGCACCTTCCTGTAGCAGATGTTACTGGACTAACCTTTGACCTCTTGTTGCACTGGTGAAAACAACTCACCATACAAACCAACAGACAGATTTTCTCCTGACATGACACCTAGCTGTAAGAAATTTAAAAAAAGTTCTGGAGGCATTTTGGTCAGAAATGGACACAGGCCAGAGCCCTGACACCGGGTGAAGAACCAGGCTCCTTTGTGTCAGTACAGACTTGAAAGAGAAAGACAATTTGTTTGGATATAAATGTAGCTTCCCCGCAGCAGCTGTCCGAACAAATTTAACACGGCTGTGGGCTCATTTCAGCTCTCTTCCCATCCGGAGAATCGCTTCCCAAACGCCGAGCAAAGAAGGAGCAGTTTTACCAAAACCTCCTCATGCAGCAAACCTCCCCTCTGCTGTGCCATCCCTCTGTCAGAACTGATTGAAAAAACACTGAAGTCTGGCTTAACGCAGACTCAGAGGGAGGTTCAGATAGAGGACGGCAGAAAGGAGGACGGGGGTTTAAAAGGAGTCAGTAGTTGGCATAGTTTGTGAAACTGGAACGAACAAAGTGAAAAGGAGCAGAGGAAGGTGAAATAGAGTGCGAGTACAGCAGCAGCAGAGAGGGAACAAGATGAAGCTTGGGAGGCTGGTGAGGTTGTTTAACATAATTAAAACCACAGAAAATAACGATGCTGGCTGTGTAATGAGCTTCCCTCTATGCCGTGGTAATTACTGTCTACTAATACAGAACAATGCCGGCCATAATGTGCTAATGTTGCTGGGTGTGCTGGTTGCAGGAGAGGAGAAGTAGAATCGTCAAACATGGCTGGGTAACAGACCTCGGGTCAGCAGAGGTTTCACTAGGTGATTATGTAGCCAATAAATAAATCTATTGAACGGCTGGCTTCACTGTTAGAGGCTGATTACAGGGCAAGACGTACAAAAGACCATTTGTTTATACTTCATGTTGGCAGGCACAAAATTAAAGAGGCCACAGAACGGGGGATGACCGCTGTGATAAAAATGTAATATAAGAATTTACAACAAACTTTTGTGCTGAAGAAAAAGAGAAAGAAATAAAGAAAAAGGGAGATGGAATGTTAGTCGGCTAACCCAAACCAGAAATGATATTAAGTTGAGCCAGAACACTGGTTGGAGGTTGGAGATGTAAACAAAGGCAATAACTTGATTAAGAATGAAGCTTTTCCACAAGGACACACGAGCAAACGTGATAATTCAGACCAACTACAGATGGTACTGCAGTGGCGCGTGCAAAGAATTTAACCAGTTTGGTTAGCAAGGCTGCGTACATTGTGGAGTACAATGCCAGAGCAGGGGTTTGTTTTTTCAATGAAAACTTTGTTTCCAGACCAAGTATACTGACCACTTAAGAATAGAAAAGTGGCTGCTTGCTAAACACAAAGAAATCTCCAACTGAGACATCCCCCAAAATGACTCTGAAGCATGTTTTCTTCATCTCTGCATATCTTTCAGAGACAATTTCAAAGAAAACCCTTTCAAGAGACGCTGTTGTGGTGGGATCTTCTTCTTTGTGAGTACAACTGAAAAGACACAACTGTTCTCCAAAGCCTGGGAGAACACCGGCAGTAGTGCGGCACTTGGTTCGCATCCAAAATATGTGAGCGTGGATTCAAAGGAACCAGGAAGCTCTACAACATTCACAGGCTCCCCGTGCCAAGAGCTGATAAAGCCACCAGCTTAAATCATACGTTATGCTGGCTCCATCGCAGAGAGTAAATCCCAGCTCCACAGGTTTAGTCAGGTACCCGGACCAGGAGGTTAACACTGTACAGGCTGCCATGGAGACAGATCTGACCCTCCTGTGGCCTTTGAGCTCTGCTGCAACCCACAGCGGAAAGACGAAACACAGCATAATGAGGAGCACCGCTAAACATAACAGAGAACAAGTAAGCTGGATGATACAGTCAATGAGCACAGATACGAGGACATGCAAACTACTGAAGGTAAATATATTCTCTCCAAACAACAACTGGGCCCTCTGCGGGGTCAGTTGTAGCCAGCTGACCCCATTCATTAGAAGATCAAACACAGTTGAAGGCCCTTCCCATTAAACACCAGTGGCCTTTTCAGCCTGTTTAAATCTGCTGGTGTGGCGGGGAGGAGCTGAGGGCTGATTGAGAGCTGCCTGATGTCACTCTGCCTGTGGCCCGTTGCTATGATGAGTTCATTCAGCCTCGGGACACAAAGAGTTAATGGCTGCTGGGATTATGCAATGGCATGCCAGACGCCTTTCTCCTCTCCTGCCCTCCTTTCTTCCCTCCTCCCCTTCAAGCCAAATTAGGCATTCCTGCACGTTTCGATCAGATGCATTTGAATGCGGTGGCAGCGCCGCACATGCTTTGGCACCGACGTGGGAACAAAACAGGGATTTTGTTTCACTCTGAAGGCGAGCCTCCCCTCACCAGGGCCTCGCACCTGCCCTGCAGGGGGAAAGTTGTCGTAAGGATTTACAACTGTCGGAGTGGGTGATATCTGCAGTGTGTCAAACCACTAAAAACACCTGTATTCATCATTTTAAAAGCGAGCATGAAACCATGGGTTATCACTAATAGCAGATAAGCGATCCAGCAACAGCAGATTAGTCAGGGTTGAGGTCAGCAACTGCATCTGATAAGAGAACAATAATGTCTTATTACTGAAGGATCACTGCAACTAAACAAGGGAAGTATGTCTTACTTTACTTATTAGATTATATCTTAAACTCGTTCTTCATAACTAGCCTAAGACCCGACCAGGGACTAGGGCTGGGAGACATGATGATATGTAGGAGACATGAGGGTGTGTTATTTAAGGTTACCTGTGAGACACTGAAGTACTTCCAGTCAGAGTAACAGATCCATGAGTTTAAAGGTTTATCAGAGGAAAAAACACTGCACATTTGTAATATTATGAGGAAGGATTTTATAACTCTGGAAAGTTATCAATACAGCAATTAGCAGTGCAAACAGTAGAAATACAGCGTTCTTCATGTTACAAAGTAATTCGCCAGGATTGCACTCATCTGATTGGCTACAGCAGTGACTTGCCGGATTACATATCATAGCAGTTTGGCAAAAGTTGAGCCAGGTTCAACTCTGCTGCCAGACAACCCTGTTGTTTTTTCACACAGGGCCAACGCCAGTTTGAATGCGGCTTTAAGCCATTTCAGGCAATTCAACAAATCAAACAAAATGGGACTGTTTTATTGGCAATACTGACATAACAGGAGTTTTGTTTCAATGTGATGATGACAAAGGAAAGCATCGAATCCACTAACCGTCACAGCTCCACTCACCACTGTTTGCTGTTTGAATTATTAGCTGTCCTAAGACATTTATTTAAAAAATAAATGTTTAGATTGGGATCATTGGTGTTTTGCAATACTAAGAAGTGAATTCAGGACTTAAACCGTGATAAATTACAAAACTCCTCTAGCATACTATCCCACTGAAGCATGGCTGCATGTAATTGGAAACACCATAGAACAAAAAAAAACGCAACAAAGCCAGCAGCGGTGGTGAGTCGGGGTGCAGGCTAACCACTTCTCCAGCCCAGACAGGAGACAGAGCTGTGCAGGCAGGCACCAAATCAATAAACAACAGAGCTCCCTCCAGACAAGACTGGCAAACCACGAGGGGCAACAGACCCAACTGTGACAGGAAAGAAGGAAAAAGAGACGGAGATCTACAAGGCCTGACTCCAATCACAACCACAGGGTCCAACAGCAGAGCCAGCAACACCACAAACACAGGAGCCAACGCACACGCACTCTATCACACACACATACACACACAGCAGCCCAAGTGCATGGGTCATTAGGTGCAGTAATCATCATTTAAAGCGAGTAGCTCGGTCCTCGCAGCCCTTTGTTTATTTGGCTGTATTGATGTGGAGGAGCCAAAAGGGGCCACAGAGGGCAGTGGTCATTATGAACTGTGGTTATTTTTCCGGTCCGACAAAAGAACATCAGGGAGATTGTGTCTTCCTGCACAAATCAGCAGGTACGCTTCCTACACACACACACACACATACCAAACATTTAATGTCACGGTGTGGAAAATATTAGCCGACGTAACATCTTATAAGCCATCATATCCATCTTTCTTTCATTAACTCCCCCTCTGGCTGATGGGAGTGTTGTTTTTGGCAACCACTGATCCAGAACTTCAAAATGATTCCAATCAACACATTTGAGAAACGCAGACAAGAAACTAAAAATAAAATGAAGCTTAAATGAAGCATTTTTCAGCTGTTGCTCCACCAATTCATTTGAGTCATAAGAAACATAAGCATATTGAGGACTTTTAGAGCGACAAAGAAGAATGGGTCTTTTCAACTTATGCATCCTTGCTTCTCCCTGTTGGTGAAGTGTGGGTGATGGCATCAAGGTAACCAAATGAGGCTCGATCAAACCTCATATTTGGTTCAAATTGGAGGACACAGAAAGTATGTACATTTATGACAGTGTTGCGTGAGCTTAAAGATCTTTAAAGATGGCAGACCTATATCAATTCTGGGGTCATGGGCTGGAGGACAGAGAATCGAGGAGATGAGGGCAAATCGATTTGGAACGGACAAGGACCCCAAATCTAAAGATATTGGGTAGCCAATGATTGTAACCTCTGAGCGAGTGCAAGAGGATCCTCCCCCTGGAGAAGAGCCCTTTATAATGGAGTGAGTGCAAACTGCACATACCAGCTGGGTGAAAAGGAGGACTCTCAAGTTCAAAAGGCTTCACCTAAACCTGAATAAACATTGTCTGATAAATGACCAGAAACAAGAGCCATGGAAGACCTTGAGAAATCCTCCCCCCAGTCTCACAGCTTGTGCTACCGGTCAAACTCTCTGATGTGCACAAACCAGGTCTTATTATTCAACTCTATTCATCAGGCTCTTTCTTCTCAACACTTTGTTGTCATGCACGACTCTTGAGTACAGCTAGCTTTGACTGTCCTTGAAACAGCCCTGGAAAATTATAACGATGACAAACATTTCTGCCTCATAATTAGTAAAGGTCTGTAGGGGAGTGAGTTTAAAACATTTTTGACCTGGACCCAATTTTCTTTCATTGCTTCTCTACAGGGCTACATGCATCTCACCTCCCAGAGTATTTCCACATACTGGGGAAGACAAAATGACGCTACACCTTACAGTATAAACCAATCAATCAATATCACAATATTAATAAGAACTGACAGGTTTATTTTTTAACAATAAAACAGTATCTTTAACAATAAAATATTCTGCTCAGTACAGTTCAGTTGGTCACAATTCTTTAAAAACCTAATTTCGTGCAAAAATCGATGTCGGTACCAGCCTCAAAGATCCAGTACTGGTCAGGCAATAATTAAGATATAAGAAATGTACACAAATTCACATACAGAATAATCAAATGATGTGCAATGACTGTGTTCCACTGTTGTGCAGGACATGACCACATGATTCATATGTAAAGAAACAAAACCTCCCATGACCAAATTCAAGTTAAAAACTAAATTTTGCTCTGCTTGCTCTGAATCATTAATTTAAATGATAACAGTGGGATTAAGCTGGATAAAAGATATAGCGTGTTGCATGACTGTTGCAGTGGATTGCATTCGATGTTGGAATGGACTGCACAGATGTTCATATAATATCCAACCCCTGCATCACTATAGTGAAATAACAAACCAGATATCAGAATCAATTGGTGTGGTGGAAAAAGAAACAGGACAACAGATCAAAAATACTGAGAGTTACGGTTTAAAAAAAAAAATCAATCTTCCTTTAAATTGTCTTGTAATATGACTAAACTATATGATGTATGAAGATGGCTACAGCAGTTTACTGCATCAACAGCTGTGCTCAAAAGATACCAATCTCATGCTGAGCTCTGTATCGTAATCCTCTCAAATGTGTTTAAATAAATTCCAACAGTACAATTTAATTTCAGGATTGTTGTCCACCACAGGATTGTAAACAGCTGTGTAGTAAACAGAGAAATTCAGCTCCACACAATATATTCCTGCGTTTATGTAGACGTCCTCCTTTCATCCCCTTTGAATCAGGGTATTCAGAGAATCAGGACTGGTGTGCAGCCAGACAGCCTTCGGGCACATCGGGGTTAATAAGAGCCAAGCGTATGGAACTTAAAATAGAGCAGCAGCAGGTAGGTACGCCGACAAAACATCCCCCAAAAAAAGCTCACGTGATATCTGCTCAGAGCTGCTCTGCAGACCCCCAGCTGAAACAGAACAAATGCTGCAGATTAGCTTTATGGAGCTTCTAATAAAAGCAGTGGAACCACCACTTAGTAAAACACTGGTCGATTCCTGAATACAGGAGACCTTCTGCACAACACTGACTTCCTGTATCCCTTATACTTCTGGGCAAAACACCATCCAATTGGTGACCGAACAACAAAACCATTGCACAAACCCAATAATCTAACTGTGGGGTGTGCTACTCCTGTAAGTTAAGTTACAGTATCTACAGGAGTCTGGACTCACTAGTGGATTCCACCAAGAAACCTGATTGCACACCTCTAAATCATTATGAGGTGGATATTAGGCTATTTTTTGCACAGGCACCCAAATTATTAATGCACCAGGAGACCTGAAATGCAGATCTTCTCCAGCTGCACCATGAGGGAGAGAGATCAAAGACGAGGGTCTGAGAGGAGTGTGTGAGGATGTTACTTAAACATTTCACATCTATCTCAGCTCCTCGCCAATAAGAAGCCACAGTCATTTTTTTCTCTCTAGCACAAATACATCAGGAACGAGATTGCCTTGATGAAGCAGAGCGGCAGGGAAAGGGAATGAAAAATACACCAGAAGACGAGGAGGAAGGGTGGGGGCAATACATAGGAGGATAGGAGGTGAGATGCTGCATTAACATTATGGACGTTAAGTGGCTTTCATCCACTCTGAGAGCTGCGTCAGGAGCACAGCACTGGTCAGCTACAAATAGAAAACCAGATCAAGATACAGGAAAGCAACGAGTGGAAAGGCAAAACAGAGTGATCGCTGTAAATCAAAAAAAAANNAAAAAAAAAAAAAGATCTGGGTAAATATTTGAGCACAGTGCCCGGATCCTGCAGATCACACAACCCTCCAGAAACGTGTTGTGTTTGGTGTAGTCGGCTTCATGTGGGAATAAAGCCACAATAAAAAGGCAGTCATTTCTGGCCTTCGCAGTGCTTCAACACATTCAGAAAGCCCTTTTAAAAATAGGATATTTCTAAAGCGGGCTACAACGCGAGGCTGTCATGACAGTACCTGGCTTGGCTCTACTCATGAATCTTATAAACACAACCCCACAGCAGCCTCCATCTCCCCTGCTGCCTGCACACAGAGGACACATTCATCCCAAAGTGGGCACCATGAGGAGATGGTAGGGGGGGGGGCAGGCAGCAGACAGACACTTCAATTTAAAGGAATTTTTCAGCCACTCTGACTATCACGGCTGTGTTGAAGGCTCAGGCAAACACAATCCGTGCTCGTCTGCGTTTCAGTCTACATGTGGAGATCAGATAAAACCGACTCAGTTTTGACATGATGAGCGCTGAGTTAATGAGCCTGATCCTTGGCAGGATAAGAGCATTCCTTGCACGACCTAGGAAGGATCTTTTCACGGCTTTCTTCTCACTCTGCGGCTGAGGTTACGAACTTTAAGAGGCTTCGACAATGTGGGAGGGCGTTGCGTCATGTTAATTTTCCTTTTTCTGGCTCCTCTCCTTTGGATAACAGTCAGGCAGAGGCACCGCTCTCCACTCGTGCATGTGAATGGCACCCCATAAAAGCACGCCAAAGCTGGGGCTCAGAGAGGCAGTTCAAACATGCAAACAGAGTTATGAATATGATAATCAGAAATGGCGTATCCAATGTGTTGTGTGAGGATGGGAGTATACTCCTGGGAATACATAATGACATGGCAAGGCTGCCTTCAGTGATAGCTGAAAGCCATCGCCCTGCCATTCCCCTGATCCAGATGAGAAATTTAATTACTGTGTAACTACAGTAATGTGCAAACAGGCATGTTGTTTGTTTTGTTTAAAAAACAGAGCAGTTTCTCTTAAATTGAGCATTTTCATACTGAAAAGCCTCCCACTTGAGAGCATTTATATTCCACTCACTTCTAGAAAAATGAAGCCTGGATCTACTTAGAAAATTGCAGTTCTGCTGTTTTTCCCCCCCAAACTGGGGTCAGTGGGGGAGGGGGAGGGGTGCTCCCCTTCCTCCATTGACCCCCAAACAAAATGTGGTTTCAACTATTTAGATTTTAACTCAATAGAAAGTGTTCCTCTGAAGCAATGGCAGAGGAAAGCAGTTGTAACCACGACTTTCGCTCTCAGTAGTGTTGTTTCTCCCACAATGCAGGCAGTCAGCTCTGTGAACTAACTTGAACCAGCAGTAGCAAATCCCTTAAAAAAACATGGAGGTCAATGTCGAGGTCCGCATCAATGAGAGGCTGTAATTTCTTGTTTTGCAGCATCTAAATGAGCAGAAATAAATAGAAATGTGTGTGTACTGTGTGTATAATATGTACAGTAGCTTGTTACCAACCTTGGAGGCAGATAATACCGACAGCGTACATCGTATCCACCGGCGCTTTTCTCCTGTTCATCACCGCGGGGTTCCTCCTGCCTTCCCTCCGCCGGGTCTCGCTCTCTCCTGGTAGATCCATGACCGTCCTGGTGCTCGGCGGCTCCCCGGTGCTGTTCTCCGGCGGCTACGGGAGAGCCGTAGGGCGAAATGGGGAGCGTCAGAAAGAGACGTGCGTCACCGTGTGCGTACAGGTAAACTAACCCCGTTACCTGCGCAGGTCTCCCGGGGAAGCCAGACGGCCTGCTCACCTGGTTGTTTTGGAAACTAGCAGGAACAAGGCAGAAACATGTGGGTGGGGGACGCTCCGGTGTACAGGCCAGCCAGACAAACGACTTAACGAGTTCAGACTGAGGAGCCCCGCCGAAAGTTTGAAGCGAAGTTTAAACTTCCAGGAGGTCTACGGGACGGAGGGTCGGTGTGAATTTATGCCGCAGTGGTGCATTACAACCCGGTCTGTGTAGCCGCCGTCCGCCTGCGTCCAGAGCCGCCGACCGCCGGGCAAGTTCAGTCTTCAACGAGAGGGAGTTTCGCTCCGCGGTGTTTCCAACTTGGCTTCCTCCCACTCGCCTGTGTGATTTTTTACACCAGCGTCAAGTGGGCCGAAACAACACGCGTCAGTTCCTGTGGGGACTTTCACAATAAATGTTATAGTGTGATTTCTCTCGTTTCCTTTAAATTTGAGGCGACCGTACTTTCTGAAAACAGATTCAGTTTTGTTTTTTGTTTTACGGCTGTTTACTTTTAGTTTAGTTTCGCTGACTGTCTTTTCTTGCTGTGTGAAGACAATACTAGAAAAAGCAAAGCATTTGTTTTTTATTTAACTCTACTCTATCTGAGCATATTTAACATAAATGTTTTTCATAATTTCACATTATGTATGGGTTTAATACTATTCACATTTTTTTCTTTGCCCCACTTGATTTTGCACATTTATAGGTTGTAATTTCATGACTTTCATAAGCAAATGCGTTTTTATTGAGATGTTTTTCACTTGTGTTTTGGTGTTGTAATATAAATTGATTTAATGTTTTATTTATGCATTTGTAGACATATAAAATGGTACAAACATAGAGACAAAGAGTGATGCATGTCTGTTAATATTAAGGAATTACAGAAGAAATAAAACTGGATTTAGCATACATCCAAAGAAGCGGGGGGGGGGACAGACGGACGGACAGAGCAAACCAAAACACTCAAAAAACAAAACAAATTGAGCTCTTTTTTTAGTTAAATATAGACACCAACCCCTCAACAGTTTCAACTTTTCCGTGGTCCGTACACACCAAAAAAAAAACAGTCCCTTTGTTTTGAAATAAAAACACCACACATCCTGTATCAATCTGTGTATCTCTGCTCGCTTGACGTGTATTCCCTACTTTCCCTACAGTGGAGCTTCCGGTGCCCGTACCCGACCTGGGATAAGGAATACAACACTGCGACCCCCTGGTTCAACCTGATCACTGTTTCCTTCAACTGCTCACAGAAGTAAGAGTAAGAATATGCAGATTAATTACAAACTGTATTACAAACTTACTTTATTATTATCTAAATTGGTTTCTTTATCATTCTCTATATGACATCTCTGTAATAGTTTGCTCTATATTTGCTGTATATATGTCTGTTGCATGTAGGGACTAATGACTTAATTGTACTGCTGTATAATTTCCCTAATTGTGATTTTCGTGTTTTTGGAGAAGCATTTTTTCAGGATACTCTCACATCACAGTTAAACCAGCAGGAAAGCAGCATATTCTTTACATTTAAGAGTTTGACAGGTAATAAATGGCTCAAACCCAGTGAGTCCTGCCCATGTAAATATATCACTCTGAGCACAAGGGGACGGCCCCTGCTGGCACCACTGGTGGTACTGTGTGTGGGACTGGTGCCATGTTGCTGGTCCAGCTGGCACCTAGCTGGCTGATAGAAACATGTAGTCAACCAAGCTTGAACGATTAAAGGGTCAGACCAGTGTTACCGATGACAGGAAGGGGCTGCAGTGGAAAAGGCGGGCTTAGAGGACGCACAGTTGTAAAAAATGAAATTCAAAAACCGATCATACAAAAACCTGACAGCCACTTGCCTTATTTTTTTTATGAATTCCCAGCATGTGAGGGAAAAGGAGCGCTTCAGCAGGGAATAGGAGCTACACCCAGCACACTTCATTTCAACTTTCTGAGGGCATGGTGTCAACTCTCATGCACTAATGAACTCTGCTACTCTGAGAGAGAGGGAGCCTGACAGCTCTCGGTAGGAAGAAACCATCCTGGGATCGGTTAATTCAAAGCTCTCAAGAGTTCCTAAAGGGTTACCTCAAAGCTCTGACACACTGAGAGATTACCAGAGAGCAGAGAAACCCCGCACTGACTTCTACCAGGAGGAGGGAAAACTCTGGGAGACACATCACATCTTGGCAAGGCGTCAGTGTTCACAGGGTTCCCACACTTACTTAGACACTGACGTTTAAGACCTTGCATGGTGGAATTCACTGTTATGATCTGCAGGTTTAGGGACGGGGTCATGATCTTGTCAAGTATTTTCAAGCCAATCCAATTTGTTTAAGAACTGTACACACAAACAAATACAGGAAGTTAAAGATTTTCAAAGCCTTTAGGGAATAAAATGAGCCACAGACAATCTCATAACAATAAATGACAAAAACACAACTATGAATAGAAAATTCTTGGTTTTATTTCTGAATCAAGATCAGACAGATCGGACAATATGGGATTGTTTAAGAATCAGATCCACACAGATGCACATTCAACTCTCACTAACGACTGATTACAAACCTAAAAAAACTCAATTCTATTCCTGCTGACTTCCTGATGAATTCCATGATTTGCGAACTTATGATCAGATCCTTTTTTTTTTTATACATTTATTACAAAGGATGAAAAGAAAAACATGGACACGTATGTCAAACACACACACACAAAAAATCAAGAATAATTAACGAGACATTCCAGTTCTGTTGAAGAGCTTCACTAAAAAAAAAAAAAAAATGCAATCAAAGACAGAAGACACCCATCTGAGAATTGTGCAAAATCTATCATTATCACATAGTAGAAATCTAGACATGTATCACACATCCTAATCACTGTAAACAACATTAGAAGGTGTGCTCACAGTCGGCAGCTCAAACCCGCAGAGGTGGACTGAAATACAGAGAAGCAGCCAGCCTGCAGAGGAGTCTTGCATGGCACCAGAGATCATTCAGGAAGACCAGGATGAATTAAACCTCCCAGTTCAGCCTCATGATTATTATTTTTTTTTAATATAAAATTTAAAAAGTTGAACATTTTCATGGTTGTGTTTTTAAGCACTCTGAGACCATAACATGACTCAGGAGATTGTTCCTGTGTTTTCTCTGCAATGGAAGAGGAAACTGGTGCAGAGAAACACACTCGGGTCTCAAAGCTGCAGAGGTTAAAGCAGCAGCTTATTTAAATTTCAAATTGTTTTCCAAAACTTGTGTACGAACAGAAAGTTATCCCTAACGAGTCACATGACTAACATCATGTCAGGAGGATAAACATTTCACCCTGTCTCCCAAAGCTTTAACCAACACCTCGCATTGCAAATAAATCTCAACGGGCAAGTGTATAACCGTTAAAATGAAAATAAAAGACTTTTTTTTTTAACAGTGTAATCATGTCAACTTTACATTATGTCATTTCAAACCCAACAGACGTATTTATTATATTTCTAGGTTTGGAGAAATCTACAAAGCATCTTTTTTTTCTTTTCTTTTTTTTAACATGAAGAAAAACAATCTAATCTGCTCAACTAAAACAATGAATGGCACAGGAAGACACAAATATCTCAAATCAAAACCACATTAAGGAGAAATATACCAGAACAGGTGACATTATGGCAACAGATGAAGTCAAAGTGCAGAGTCACAGTGATTATGAGTACGGGGGGGATGAGGTATGCTTTCTTGGCCGCATTTAAGAGGCACTGAGGCGAAACCAATATTTGGAACATGATGAGGGAGAAATACAGCAATCTGTCTCTGGAAGACCGAAAAGCAACAACTTGACTTTAAAAGCAAACTGAAAAAAACAAACACGCAAGTTATGTATGTTTTGATGACTGAAAGTGTCTTTGGGTCTGAATGTTGGGAGGAAACGGGTCTTTGGGTCAGATGCTGACAGGCGGAGGGAGAGCGTGTGGGAGGCCGACGCTGTCTGGTAGTGTTGTTGGTGGTCGTTATGGCTCAGAGAACGAGCCAAAGGAAGGAGCATCTTTGGGTCGGAGAACAGATCAGCTGATAGGAAGCCGCCTGCCCCGCCTGCTGCTCAGTTTCCAGTGTACAGATCCACAGTGCTGGAGCTCAGGCCCCGGCTCTCCCTGAAATTACTGCCTCCCCGAGTCTGGCAAGGAAGACGGAACAGATACAGAAGATACGAGAGGGGAAGGTTAAAAGAATAACATTTCACATCATATAGCATCAATTTAACACAATTTAAAAGACTTTTACAAACTATTCCTCACCTGGAACTGGTCATCACTGGTTTTGTTCAGGTAATTCAAAGAAGCAGCTCGTTTCATGCTGTTGAACAAATAGTGATGATTAGTCATGAAGCTGGGGAGTTGATTTCCAAACTACTATAATTCTACTTTGGGAAAAAGTCATTACCTGAGAATCCATTACATAGTCTGCTTCCCAGAGACATTACTTACTACTTCAACAAGGAGTACAATTTGCTTTAAATGCCTAGTATCCATCATAACAGAGGACTTCTGCTGTTCTTACTTGGTGTTCCGAGGTTCGGGCGGTCCGTTGCCCTGCAGTTTCTTCACCAGCAGCTCGCTGCTGCGACGTAAGACGTCCCTGAGCTTCCCCAGAGAGCCGCTGCGCTGGAGGGCTCCGCTGCCGTCCTGCAGACACACACAATCATCAACCCACCCGTACCGCTCTGAAGACGTGGGGACAGGAACTCAAAAGAACTGCAAATCTTTTTCTTCTTTTTCTTCACTTTTGCAGGTGTATGCTTGTCTTTTGCATTAACTGGCGCGTAGGCCGGTCCCGTTGTGAGTGGCTGGTTGCAGCCAAACTGCGTGATCATGAAGTCTCACAAAGAAACGGGGTCTGTATATTTAGCTTGGTTTGTAAGTGTGTGCAATAATAATGATAGCATGCAGCGCCAGCATCATTTCAACATAATTCTCATCATTATCATCATCCTGTAACCATCAAGCAAATGTACTTTTGTACAGTTACACCATTACAGTCAACTGTAGTAACACATCCATCAAGCAAGATTACTAGTGTGAAGGTCTCGACGTGGCTGTGCTGTGTGTTCATTTTTCAGCTACAGTAACTACAGCTGAATTGATTATTGAAAAAGAATCAGCGGCTATTCTGATAATCAATTAATCGTTTGTCATTTTTAAAGCGAAAATGCCAAAACATGACTTGGTGTCAGTGTCTTAATTGGGAGAATTTGCTGCGTTTCTTTGTCTTCTGTGACAGTACACTGAATCTTTTTGGGGTTTGGTCTGTTGGTCGGACAAAACAAGCGACATGAATACGTCACCTTGGGCTTCAGGACAGTGTGATGGACATTTGTCACTATATTCTGACCGTTTAAAGACCAAATGATTGATGAATTTATAGAAACATTTACCAGCTGATAATGAAAATAATCAACCAACTCACAGCTTTTTTGACAGTGTGTTACAGTAATTTATCCATCCATCCATTCATTTTTACATTAGTCTACCGTTTGTCACATACCAGCTACCCCTCAGAGTGTGTGTTTTAATTACTAACCAACCAGTAAACACAGTGTGTGCACCTTCCTCTGGCTTTGGCTGGACCCATAACAAAATACTGCACAAACAGTGTTTGAGGTGTGATCATCCTAATGCAATAAAGGCTTATCACCAGCAGGGGGAACTGTGGGTAAATGAGAGGATTTGCATGTGTTTGCCAAAGACTTAAATATTTGTGTTCCACCGGGTGGCTCTGCAGGCGCCACCAGAACACACAAGAATCTCTGTTTCTGCTGACGGCACATTAATATAGATGTCTCCATCCGATGCAGAGAAAAGACGAAACTTCACAAATGAAAAACTTTATTTGAAGAATACCAACAAGTGTTGATGCAATAATCTTCACAATGCAGAATGGTAAATATAATGCAGTCCTACTTACTAAGATAGTGCTTATAGACCTTACCATTTATGTTCTTCCACTTTAGGAAACTGAAGTCACACTATATATGTCAAGAATAGACAGTTCAATAAATAAGCATTCCACTAACACAACAATATTGTCATAATTATGTGATGTACATAGTCAATTCTTTTGTTCAGAGTTGCATTAGAAGTATAGGAGTACTCATTGGAAGGAATGAAGAATCAAGGCAAGTAGCATACTGAAAAGCCATATAGTGAATGCACTTGTCAAATCTATAAATACAGCCTACAATTACACTTCCAAGATGTTAAAGTCATTTTACATTCAGTAAGTTAAACATCTGAAATAACATGTTGATCTTGAGGAAACACTCGCACTGTACTTTTGGTGTCGAAAAACAGGATTCACCAAAGTGACAATGTTTTACTTGCAAACAACCGTGTAAGAAAAAGGCAACACACTCCATTAAGCTTTGTGTTCAAAATACAGTATCCATAGCCAGAGTGGGCACTGTGACTGTACCACCAAAACATACACAAATACACACTAAAACTACTGTGGAATCCAGGCTTCCATTGAATTATAACACTAGCTTCTACTCCTACGCCAACAAATAAAGGCAATTTTGGGCATTTACGTCCTTTATTTTGAAATCTATTATTATTTAGCAGTCTCTCAGGTGGACAGTATCTGTGCTAGAAGCTCCGGGTGGTCTCTGCCGTCACATTGGCTTTGTAGCATCAGCCAATGTTGCTAATTCCCTTTGTGAATGCGAGCCATTGTGTACATATTGTACCAGCGTAGAGCCTGTGTGAATACTCTTATCAAACCAAGGACACTGAAGCCAGTAAGAGCGACTTGAAAATAAATTACCATGGCAACAAGAGCTTGCTGTGATGTGACAAATTTGCTGTCAGCTTTGGCCTAACTGATGCTGGCCCTCCTGGTCTTTAACAACACTATGGCGTTGTTGACAAACTACTGCCTTAATATTCAGCCACAAAATAATCAACATTTAAAAAAAAAATGTAAACAAAGTTATACAAAATTGAAATTAAAAGGAAATATATCTATAAAAACAAAAATAGCGATGCTCCCTTCTCATTTCCCGCCAAAATAGATTGATTAGCATGTGAAGCTACAGGGTACCATTTATTTCCAAACTGTTTAGGCATTTTATCTCATTATCGCATTAGTTAAAAACTGAAAACAAATGTAATGGCAAAAAAAAATACCTTTCTTTAAAAAAAGAAAAGATACTATAATGGCTAAATACAGGCACCAGGTTGGAAGCTAGCCTTGAGGTCAACTTTCACTTCTTGCAGAAACAGACGGCGAGTGCTCAAGGCAACAAACAAATTCAGAGTGAGACCAATGCAGAGCAACAGTGGGAATTAATTACTTTCTATAGAGATTGTAACTTTTTAATCTGACTGTGGGTTGGAGTGATGTCTGGAGCCGTCAAAGGTAACACCGATCCTCAAAATCTTTAGCATTTCTGTTTTGCCTTCTTCCAATAAACTGCTTTCCTGCTCCTCTATCTAACCAAATAAATGTACTATGCACCTATGAAAAATTACAAATGGGTGTTGGAGAGAGGAAAAAGGTGCGAGTGGCTTCCTCACAGGGGAAAAGATTTCACGCACAGTGACTTTTTTTTTTATGTTAAGTGAGAGAAATTGCTGCAGTAACGATTTCTGAAATGGTTGACGACACAGGGTTAGTGAGAGGAAAGGATAGAGAGAGTGAAAGAAAGGGGAAGGAAAAAAACAGAGCAGAGATGAGAAGACCAAACGTCCCAGCGGTTGTCAGATGAACGGGGGACAGAGGTGACAACCAGGAGGGGGCTTTCTGAGTCTCTGCCGGAGGGGGGCGCCGGGAATGGCAGAGGAGCTGTTGGTTTGTTGGGACAGAGAAGGCCAGGGGGAACGACAACACACATCCTTTTGCTATTGTGTTGGGGAAGGAGAGAAGGATGGAGGAATAATCTTGATGGCTTAGGCCTGATAAAAGAGAAAGAGAGAAACAGACAAAAAGACAAAAACGGCACACATTGTAAGATTAGGAGCTCTGGGTTGGGCTTCCTACGCTACACACCTACACATTGATAAATCTGAGCTTCATCCCTTTTCTGCACTTCACTGCTCTAGTCTGATGTAAAACTTCTATCCTGTTTACTGTGTGAACAACACAGCTTTGGTTACAGGTTTTTTTTTCACAAACAAAATGATCCAGCAGCACAGGAGCTGCGTTTCTCTTTGAAAAATTACAGCTGTCTCAGGAGCTGCACTACAACAAGCAGGTCAGTGATGCAGTAGGTTGGTGGTTGCAGTCACGGTGACTCAGCTGTTTTCTCTTTCCTCTCTGGCTACCAGGAAGCCTGAACTTGGCACGCTGCGCCCAGCCAGTGACTGTGCACTGCAGACGTGCGACATCTGCAAGCATCAGCACTGAAACGGGCGTACTGATACAGCCATTACACTGATGATGTGGGGGACTGACTTTGTGAATAATATCTCCATCTACAGCATTTTGAATGCAGAAACCCTGCGTAAACCTTAGCAAGATGAAAATGCGTATGTGATGACTTGCCTCGACTTGCCCTATTCTCTATTATCTTAAAGGATGACTAATCATCCAGCCTATTTGTTACGTCACTATGTCCCAAACCCACCCAAGCGTATTGTGTGGAATGAGAGTTGAAGAGGGAGAATACAATCCACTGAGTGAGAAAAGGAAATTTGATTGACAGGCTGATTGGTTGTCATGGCAAGAGTAATCAACGAGGACGTAGGTTAGTGACACATAGAAAAGGCAAAGGATGAAATCTAGAAAGCATGCAAACTAACAGGCAGCACACTGAAGCGTCTAGCCGAGAGCACAAAGCACATTACAGACACACATACACTTGGAAGTCAAAACATGCATTTTAAAAGAGCTGACAACCGTCATCTCTTCAGTGTTACTTCCTTGTATACCCCCACAAACCAAGTAAATGAGCTCCTGTAAAGTGGCACTTAAATTAGTCCCATCTAAATGATGTAATAATGAAACAGCAGGTATTTATTCAAGTACCTAATTTTGAAGTATGAGTATGTACACCACTTCTATAGCCTCAGTGACATATCAGACTTTCTGAGAGCAGAGTGAAGACATGTTTATCTACACAGCAGGTGAGTGATAGTTCTGATGTGCCTATCACATCATCTCTCAGCAAATATCTACACAGAAGCAGACAGTACTTTACAAGCCTATTTTCTAAAACACAACACAGTTGTAGTAACATATGTTTGCAGCTTTGTAAATGAATGGATTGATGGAATTTGTTAAATAATCTTTTAGTCAAAAGCTCAAAAGTTTTGTGACAAATTAGCTTTCAGAAACAATCTTTAAAAAAGCATGAGTGCATTTTCTGTTTTGACATTTCTAGCGGTATGGCCGTGACGTGGAAAATGAAATGCTAGCACACACCCAGCAGTCCTCTGCATGCCATCACATGTTTTCAAAGACAAACAGGTGCACGCTCGGATGAATGCACATGCCGTTGCGTCTGTCGGGAGTGAATTCTGAAGCGGTTTTGAGTAGCCGTGTTATGCATATGAACATGTGTGTGGAGAAGCATTCACATTCACACAACAGCCAGCGAACAAGACCCCACCTTTCTACTTGGAGTTACTCAGAGAGAGCGGCAGACATCGAGGTTAACAGACATTTCTCAACCATGTGAAAACACAGCGAACGCACATGGTCCATTAGTGTGCATGTTAAGGGGTGAGCCCAGCAGGCTGGCATTGCTACATGCATGTTTGGACTGGGCTGGTGCGGTGAAGGGCGTGGCTGCACTTAAGTGAGGGGAGAGGCACAGGCTCAGGCGAGGCATCTCTGCTGGCACGATCCTGCCCTCTGGCTTATATAAGCCTCACCAGAGGGCTTCTTCGAGCTGGGACACAGCTCTAGCTGCGTCTATTTAACCGCATACAGTGCTACATTGAATCATCATTTTCGGCACCGACCTCTTTAATAACGAGGAGAAGGGTGACAAGTCCAGTGGGAAACACTGTGCAGAAATAAAAGCCCTGCGGGTAAATGACAGTAACGACTGTTGAAACACAGTCTGAGTGGACGTTATAATGAGGCAATAAAACAGCAGGATGAACCATTACATATCAGCCGCCCAGTTTACTGACCAGAGGGACGAGCATCTAGGATATCGGGAACCCTGTCAATTGTGTATAATGGTGGAAACATGAGACATCCTAATAGGGATTTAGACAGGCTGTATCTCTGCGAGTCCCACAAAAGCAAATAAATATTTCATAGGTTGCCAGGGTGCCACAGAATGAGCCTGTGCCTTTTTGTTGCCGCTCCACTCGTGCAGAAGCATTGCCAGCGCAAAAAAAAACCAACAACCACTTATTAAAACGAGACACTAGGACTTCATTGTCGAGCAATGAACAACAAAAACATGAGCATCTAGCCCAAAGCAAACTCGGATGCTGTCAAAAACAACAGATCAGCATGCCAAGACACTCAATCAGCTTTACATTTGGCAAAAGGGATTTTCCAGGTTCACCTCGTGAGAGAAACAAGGCACATCTGCGAGAAGCTGATGGACTGGTACAGAAACAGTTTGCTGAGTGCAGCCAAATCAAGAACCGGGAATGAGCAGCTATTCAACCGGTTATGTTTTGAAAAAGCAGGTTGTGCAACTTGGACTTTCTTTCTCGAATGATGTCAGTCCTATTCAGTTTATGATGATGTGCAACACTGACATCATAAAATAGGTCACGCAGGAATGACTAATTTGTGCTTTTATGCAGTTTGACCACAGTGAAGCGAGGGCTTCCTGAGCTTCCTGTGAGGTGGATCGTCTAGTGGGGCTTCCTGACTGGCTATGACAATTTAGGTACAGGAACCAGAAGAGTCCGCTTCCTAATCACTGGTCATCTCACTGCAAAAAGAGAGTCCTCATTTCACCTTTGAAATTACATCACCATGTTTTATTTTGAATTCTATTAATCTGTAGGATGTTCTGTACCAGTCCGCACTCTCTGTGATGTTACTAACATCACCTTGTTCTTCCAGTGAGGTCACTGGCTGTGTTGACTCAACTATAGTGGATTTGTACTCACCCCGTTCCACTCCACGCCCATACTCACTTCCTCGCCGGTCTCAGAGCCGCTCTCATACTTAACGCTGGTCAGGCTGTCCCTGCTCCTCCGCCTGTCGCCCTCTGTATCCTTCAGGATCTCCACCACACGTGTCTGGTGGATGGGGTCAATGCCCTGATGGGAATAACACACAGGTACGACACACAAACAAACAAACACATCATAATTAGAACTGGCTCGTAGGTGGGCATCAGCTCATCGATGTGGGTGAGAGTTAAAAGTTAAATGGATGTATTAAAAAGGGATTTTATGTTTTCTGTCTCTTTTAATGAATTCACTGTCACAGTGGCATTACAGAGACAAGGGAACATTTTAAATGACTGTGAGATGGGAGTGATGTTAGAGGAGAGAGGTGGAGGCTCTATGGGGGGCTATCAGTTAGAGACAAACCACTTACTGTGTTGCTCTGGATCCATAGCAATGTAGAGAAAGGGAAAGAAATATCATGAGATTTGCTGTCCTAGCACGGGGAACATATTTAAGAATTTACAAAAACAGGAAGTTATCTGCATGCAGAAATGGATATTTTTTTTAGTTCAGGAAATGCCGCTGACCTGCTTGCGAGACCTCACGGCGCACTCTTCCAGGGTCTCAGCAGCCTCTAGCTTGCCCTGTCGGCGGTACAGGGCCCCCAGGTTCCTCAGGGTGGTGTTCACTGTAGGGCTGGACACAGAGACAGACACGCAAATATTTACCCAAAGGTCATTTGAGGAACAATTTGGTTGAAGCAAATTGACGTGTTATGTACTATAGTGCAAGAAAATGTTAAGGAACCATGGAGGATTAAGAAAACAATTTATAAATTAAAGCTGATTCAGTCACATTCCTAAAAAAATAAAGAAGAAAATACAGAAAAATAAAAAGGTTTTCTCCAAAATATATTGACTTCACACATTTATAAAAAGAAAAAGTAAAATGATTCATTTCTGGGCTTTACGAAGTGTCTTTATTTGTTTTTAAGTTGTAAAAACACGCTCATCACGCTCTGCCTCACCTGTTGACTTTGCAGGCCTTGTACCAGCCTCCGTACTCTCCGTATGGAGTGTTGTCTCTGTGCTTGCCCTGGAAGTAAATACGGGAGAAGAGGAAGAAAAGAGTGTGAAGGGGAGTGGTGGTTTGAACTGGATCAGCAGCATTTTTCCTGTGTTTACATGTAACTATCAAATGCCCACTGGGGCTTATAGTGTGTGTGAAGGGCAGCGCCCTGAAAAAAAGGGTTGTATTTCACTTTGCAGGAAGTGAAATAAACATGTCACAACATTTGACACGTTTCATTTAATTTTCAGTGGTTTTATTATTTGCTCAGCTTTTGTTCACAGCGACATGAGGTGGATCACACGAAGCCCTCACCTTGCTCATCTCCTCTCTCTCCTCTGCATGCATCCAGATGGGCTTGTTTTCAGCTGCAGACAGACAGACAGGAGAGGTGGTCTACACACAGTACAACAGGACTGGAAAACAGATTAACTGGTTGACCTCAGGGTGTTTCATTGAATCCATCAACTATTCATGATGCCATATTACCCTACTGACTAGGATGGTGAAATCAGCCACTCGGGGATACAGTTTGTTTGTTAGTCTGACAAATATACATGCGTCTTGGTAGAGAGACAATCTTTTTTTTTTGGATTGGTTCTATGTATTTGGCGAGAGAAACACAAGAAGAGGCTGGTGAATTCTGAGATCTGGCACAGACACTTCTGAATGACAAATGAACCACGGTCTGTCTAGACCTGGAGTATAAATATTAAAACACTGGCTTAATGTTTAGGACAGGAAAAATATGTTCCTGTCTTTGTTTTTAATTTCATCTTTGAATAAACACTTTTGCAGATTCTTCCCCAAATAAATGAAGAAAGAAATAGATCTCAATACAGACAACAGTACAAATGCACCACTAAATTCTTTAGGCAATACTGGTGATACAATATGAACACAAACAATATTATTACCTAATAAATATCAGCACACAAGTAATTTTCAGATAAGAGGAGCACACTTAAAAATGTTAAAGTAACCATTCTTACATATTCGTGCTGTAGATTGATGAAATATGCTTTTGAAACCCACAAACATAGAATCCATAACTCCTTCAAGTTAAAAAGATATTTAACACTAATTGTGACTGCTTGTGATAAAATAAAAACCAGTGTTTTTTTAATTCCCAGGAACACGAACTGTTGGTGCTTAATGCTGCTGTGCTGCCTCCCCTTAACCTTCAACTCTCCAACAGGTTTTAAAAAATCCAGGCACTATTGTCAAGTTAAGTGACACATGAAAAATAAACCTCTCTAAAAAATGTGAGATGCTTTTGCTCTATAGTGCGTCAGAGCGGCGCATTGTGCCGAGTCCCTTTCACTCCTTTTTCAAAGCAGTCAATCTAATCCCTGGAGGAAAGCCAACAAAAAAGCTTAGCTTAATCTAAAAGAGAAGAAAATTGCAAGAGTTCATCTTTCAGACAAGTTAACTCTTTATTTCTTCAGATAATTTGTTTAGATTCTTTGAGCCCCCTGAATGGTGAAGGCTGGCACCCTGCTTAGAACATCGTCCACTTTTTAACCACCTGTCCATCACTGCTCGCTGGTGTGAGACAAACAGTAGGTGGAAGATAAGAAAATGGTGGAGGAAAGTTGAAAACAACAAAAAACAAATCTAATCTGTATATTATGCAGTTTAATGTGACCCACCACCGTTTCTCTTGGGATGACTTTGTATCTATTTACTGCATTTCTATGTTGACTGAAGAAAAATCTCCACCACAGCAATACAGAAGTAACCTTTTAAACATGCGCCGCCATGTACTGTACAATAATGACTATGAGGCCTTACCATCAACAGATCCGAACTCTTTCTCATGAGCTCGGGTCAGAATCTCTTTGTACAGAACCTCAGCCTCCTTGTATTTCCCCTGTTTGAGAAAGCAGGATGCCTGAGGAAGAAAGAGAGGTGAAAGCACATTTTAGCATTGGATCAAATGAGCCTATGGACTCACAATGTGCCCCCTGAGAGAGCAATAGCAGTCTGTCTGCATATTTCTCCTGTGCACTGTGACTCATGAAAAATGATATAGTACCACAGAGCCTCCCTCACTGTCTCCTCAGAACCTCTCCATCATCGGTGAGACAGGACAGGAGCAGGAAGGAGAGCTACAAGACGCAAGGCAGCAGACAAAGGACTACTGGTTCGGTGCTCTGTTAGCGATGCTAATTGAAACATTGCTCTTGAAATGCCTCTGATGATGACGATACTTGTGCTGAAAGAGTAAAATGACATTATATTCAGCTGCCTTTCATAATTCTTATTTTTACAAAGCGTGAGTTGAAAAAAATAGTGTCTCTTTTGTAAAGTCAGGCACAGTGTAAACCTGAAAAACATCAGTAGAATACGAAGAAGTTTTGAAGGACGTTTCAGGTGGAAGCTTTGCACGCAGGAAGCAGTTACAGTTGACACGCTGAACACCCCCACAGAGACCAAGCTCGGGCTGACAGAACAAATGAGAGATTCTGCTCACACTAAAACTACGCTCTGCCTGTGTTTACCTTGGTACGTTCACAGCTCAATAGGGAGTGTGATTCTTGTCCAAATGAATAGTATATTAAAGTGAAAGGGTTTGAAAGGAAGAGGGAGCAAAAAAGCATAATAAAGCTGGTGTAGTAGTGGTAACTCGTCTCTCACCAGGTTGTTCTTGGTTTTTGCCACATTGGCATCATCTGGGCCCAGCCTGCACTCGTAGATCTCCAGGGCACGGCAGTAGTAGTACTCCACCTCCTCGTACTTGCCTTGGTTCTGACAAAGCAGGGCCAGGTTGTTCAGCTGTTTGGCCACATCTGGGTGGTCCTTCCCCAGGACCTGATGGAAATCAAGAGGCGAATGTTTTGAATTAACATTTCAGTTTGTGACTCCGCCTCAGTGCCTTTGGCTTTCTCCATGCACCTCTCCCCTCTGTACCTCTTGCTGCTTTCACGTCTGCCTGCTGCAGGCACTCAGGAGATCTAATAAAAGGCTGGCTGATCAATAGAGAGGGTACAGAATACAGCTTTCAGGCAAAGAGAAACTCATTGAACCCTACTGAGCTCTGTAGCTTTGTCATGTCTCCTATCCATCTCCTGCCTCGCTCCCCAACGCCTGTTATCCATTTTCAGCTGTGCTCTCAATTAAACTCTCTAATGCTCCTCTGACACAGGAATGGCCCCCAGCGGTAACTTCACAGACAATTTAAGAAAATCATTTGCTCTTTTCCCTATTTATAGTGGCTGGTGTTACAGTAGCTCCACCTGACATTTTGGAAATATTATCATTGTTAATTAGTTTATTACAATGAGCTAATTGTTCACTGGTTTAGCCTTGAGATGAGGCCTCGATAGCAGTGCTGTGGACGGCTCTACTGGTGCAATCCAGGGATATGGCCTACCTTTTCTCTGATCTCCAGAGCCCTCTTACACAGAGGCTCGGCCTCCTTGTACTTCCCCCTCTTTCCATACAGCACAGCCAAGTTGTTCAGTGTTGCAGCAACCTGGACATACAGAAACAAGAGAAAACCTTAACAGGGCCACTTCCTTTCTCTGCTTTGCTTTCGTACAGGCAGTTTAGCTTCACCATATCAGAACTTAATTTACTGTTGTCCAATGACCAGTTAAGTCATAAAAATATACATGTCAGTCACAAAAATGTATATTGTTCAATCAAGCAGTCTTCTCAAAAAGCTCAAAGCCACCTGGATTACACAGGATGGTAGTACCCTGCCTTTGTGATTCATTATTCTGTGTTGTGGATCAGACTGAGTGACAAGAGTAACAATATGAGGCAAACTGCAAAGCCCACAGAGCTGCAGGGACCAGCACTGTGCTTTAATAGCTTCCTTTAGGCTTTATGAGGTGTTTTGGTGCCACACTGTAAATCGATTCTTACAAATCTGTTCACAAAGGCAATGAAATATGCGGTATATATATATTTTAATGTTTTCCCATTGGTTGCTGTAATCCAATTGCAAGGATTTTGTGATTTGGATCATGTTGGATGTATGAGCAGACACTGAGCAGTTGTGATTGATTACTTTCAAGCTGCAGGCACATGGTCAAAAATCCATACTTTAATAGTGGAAAAGAATCCATACAGACTGGCTGAGTAGAACAGTAAATATGGTAGACTGTGCGGTTATTGCCTCCCCGTTGACAGAGTCTTCAAGCGATTATGAACCAACACCAGATGACTAATCTGATCTATCTAAACATGGATGTGTCCACATGAAGATATGGTTGCCATGACGATGGCGGAGTCTTACAGCGGGATGGTCTTTGCCCAGGGTTTTCTCCCGGATGGACAGAGCATCGTTGAGCAGATGGGCGGCCTCTTTGTATTTGTTCTGATCCCTGCACGAGTGAGAGAGAGAGACAGGACAATGTGATGAGACTGAATGTTTCTCGCTCTTTGACAAAATTTGTGTAGAAAGAAGCGCAACATGACGCAAGTAAAATAGGAAAAATAACAGTAGAACTAGCTAAAGCTCCCATATGGAGACATTTCTGACCTATAGACCAAGGCCAGGATGTTGAGCATGGTGGCCACATCAGGGTGGTCGTGTCCAGAGGTCTTCTCCAGGTCCTCCAGAGCCTGCTTGCAAAGGGGGACGGCCACCTCGTACCTGCCCTGGGAGGCATACTGGATCACCAGGTTGTGCAGGGTTCTCAGACGGGCTGGGATCTCGTAGCCTCCCTGCTGGGCTGCAGCCACGGCCGCACTGTTGTGTTGGTGCTGCACTGTGGGGTACAGAGGCCACACGCACGGGGCAAAGGTCAGCTTGGATGTCAAAGGGAGAAAACTCCGACCTGATTATATCGCTAACTGCATTTGTATTGACAAAATACTGTGGTTTCAGGGAATGATTAGATTATGCAGATAATTCAATTACTATTTAATAGCATGACAGAACATTATCTACCCCAGCGTCCTGGACTTACATGGATCATCAGGTTAATTTACAAGGAGAGGGATGTGACACCAGATAATTGGGCCTACATGATTTTACTATCAAACCAAAAACACCAGATTTTCCTTATTCAAAGCAGGTGTGCTTCTTATATAGTTCTTTTAACAATATTTATGCATTTTAACAGAAAAAAAGAATGAGCCACTATATAAAAGTGTCTGTGTATTTTGACCACAAAAAAATGTTAGGTATCATGCTTTAAAAGTCTCAAATGTTTTACTCATTGCTATTCTAATAACGTAATAAGCATGCATTAATCATTCATTAATCACAGACTATAAATACTTTTGTGTTATGGGTGTGTAGAATCATAATGTCAAGCTGAGTTGCTGAATACTGTTGTTCTTACTTCCTTGGCCATGTTCCTCCTCGTCATTGGGGAAGAGGTCGTCCAGGGAGTCCTTCGGTGTTTCTCGGTCCTTCTCCTCCTGCTGAGAGGAGAAAACAAGCCTGTCAGTCAGATCCTCTAACAGACAGCAGGAATCACGGACGGTAATTCAGGAACCTTCCATATCAGATATGTGAAATGAACAATGACAGGTAACACAAACAACACAGAAATGAAGAATGTCAAGCATATCGATCAAATTACCTCAAAGCAGGAATGCATGAGATAATATCTGCTTGCAAGCTTGATATTTATATGATTATATATCGGCGTGGAGAGATGCTGAGCATCAGAGATGTAATTTACCACCTGTCAGCACTGTCATGTAGTTTTTATCTTTTTAAACATTTAAGCCAAGGGTCTTTTAAGATAATACCGCATATAACATACAGTAATTAGCAAACATGGACAAAAAAGTGATATAACTTCATCATGTAGTTACAAACATGCATTTCATTTCACTTCATATTATGAGCTCATTATTTCACATTAACAGGATAAATTGATTTTAAGGATAAACTGAACTCATCCTATCATAAGGGAGAAACTTATATTTTATATCTTTTGGTTTCATGATCTCCCTAGTTTTGCATTAATTCGATTGGATACCACTAGGCAGGTGGATAACATTATTTTGATAAAGCCAATCAAACCTTGCATAAAGCAGTAACATCAGTAGACTGAAAAAAGGGATGACTAAACGTGATTTCAGTTGGAGTTTTAACGCAGCAGCCTGTTAAAAACTGGAAAATGGAAAAGCTGCTTCCAGAGCAAGAACAAGGATCCTTCAGGCTCCTGGCAGGATGGGTTCATGTTAAGCAGTTAGTGTTTACAGGCTATTACAGCCTCTTTTTGTGACTAAGAATAAGGTCAGAATATGCAGCGACTCATCCCCACCGTCAGATCAATGAGGACCCGACCAGATGGGCTTATTCCTGGAAGACCAAGCAATTTCTTATTCCTGTCACAAACAACAGCTGTGTTTTATTCTCCTGTATCAGATAATCAAGTTCAAACGAATTTTGAATGAATTCGAATGCCCCCCTCCCCCTCAGCCAAACGGTCTGACTTAATTTTGAATACTATTAGACAGAAACACAAGTCTATCAACTTGATCGGGATCAAGTGCGGCTCTCTTTTTATTTACAATATTACCTGCTGACGAGAACACCCGTTGATGGCATTTTTATGAGCTTCTGGCAAGGGGCCTGCCGAAGCTGAGTGTGCCGAATAGTAGGCAGTCAGATGAGGTTGTACACTTATGTTGCTCTGCTCGTCTGTGGTGCCTCTGCTGCCTCACTTAGGTGGCAAACTAGCAGGTAAGTCCGCAAATTTGTTGTCGTTACCCAGTAAGACAACTGCTTTGTACAAAGTCGACAAACTGCCAGCAGTATCAAATTATGTATCGTGATAAATATCGATATTCATCAATATGGAACAAATGATCGTGATAATATTTTTTGCCATATCGTCCAGCCCTAGTCTGTTGCGCTTATAGACTTTACATTTTGAATGCGACCAGATCATTACAGTTCGAATATGAACTTTTTTCCCCACGTTCGAACGAATGTTTGAATTTCGAATAAAAAGTGACAGCCCCAATCAGATATCATTGACAGTTTGCTACCCTTTAGAGTTAAATCAGTCATTTTAAGGTAGGTTCAAAAAACTTGTTGCAAGTCAGTTCACAGCACAGGATTTGCATTAATATTTTCTGACTATTTCTGTCCCATTTTGTTAATGATAACCAACAAGCCATCTCCATTTCACTACCCATGCTAAATAATAAATGAAATTTGAATCCAGTCAATTGAACAGTGTTAAAAAGGAACAATATATTTTAAAGAATCCTGTTATGATGAGAACAATCTAACCACAACACATAAAACTGGTGGAATGAAATACCTCAAAATGTATCAACTCAAATCTCACATAAATATATTAGTGAGCAAGTAATAATCAATCTGTAGATGCATTTGTAAGTGTAAGTGAGGGGCTTCAGTCTTCAAGCTTACTGTCAGTGTACAGTACTCACAGTGGGTGAGACATCTTCATCGTATTTTTTGAGCTGGTTCATGAACTCCAGGTGCTTCTTCTCCTCCTCCAGCTGGGCCACGCTCTGCTCGCTCTTCTGCAGCTTCTGCTGGGTGTTGGCCAGCTCGTCCCGCAGCCACTGGTTTTCCTGGCAAAGCCTCCTGACCTGTGCACGCAGCTTCTGCTTCTCCGACTCCACCGCGTTCAGGTGGTTGGACAGGGCCATCATCACCTGGGACGGAGACAGCATTGAAGAGCAATAACATTTAACAAGGACAAACTGTTGCAGCGGCGAGGCAGGAGAGTACAAACTGGGGCTTGATTCTGAATGAATCATGATCACCACGCAAGCTCAGTATAGAATGAGGAAGCTGTGAGGAAGCAGAAACACACAAAGTAGAAGACAGTAGCACATGGCTGTGTGGGTTAAATAACACATTCACAAAATTGACTACACTGTGAACCATTCTCTCCTTTTCTGCCAATTCTGATATTAAAAACTGTAACCCATTTTATTTTACAGAACATTTCCCAAACTATATATCTACTCGTTAAGTAGGAAAACAGTTTTTTTTTCTACCACCCCGTCTTACCTGTGCTTCTCCCAGGCCCAGTTCAATCATCTCCACCGACTTGCGGAGCAAGTTGGACTTCTCGTGCACCAGGTTGGCCTCTTCATCCTTCTTTAGGCACTTGATGGTCTCCAGGAGGCTGTGGAGGATGGAGTTGTGCTCGTTCTTCAGGGCCTCCAGACCCTGGATCACCAGCTTTGTGTTGGAGATGATCTCCTCCTGAGAGAGCTTCTCAAGCTTCTCTTCCCGCGGATACACCATGGTGGACATCTTCTATGTAGCTCAGGGAAACCTATACAGAAAATTCAAACAGCAGCAGCTGCCACATTAAAGGACATTTTCATGATGGTCTACCAAAGATGGCAGCTGTGCTTGTTTAACACTGAAATTCACAAAACAGAACCGCAGAGGTCTCCTGAACTGCAACTGTCACAACATGTCTCATGTTACTTTTCCTCTATAAAACTGAAAGTATCTTCAATTTCAAAAAATCTTTCAAAGTATAAACCATCTAAGGCCTTTTCTGCTGGAGCGACATGACAGACGCCACTCTCCATTCTGTTTCAACACATCAATGCCTGACAGTATGGAGCCCTGCCCTTGATGCTGACAGACACCACGTCATCATTCTGTGCTCTGTTAATGAGATCGTAGCATGATCCGCCAGCAACGTGACAGCCATAAAAGGGAAATGAACTCATTTTTATCACTACAGGGGAGATGAGGGATTCAAATTTTATGAGTGAGATAGGTCAGCATTTCGTTGAGCTGTTAAATTAGACAAATACAGAATGTATGCTGTCCAATATGATTAGAAAGAAAGGCACTTTAATAAAACATTAATTAAAAACGACTATGCTCCGACTGCGTCTGGGTGAATTTCTCAGCTGCAAGTGTTGAATAAACAGCCACATACAAATTAAAGACATGCGTAGAATGCCTGCTTTATCCACAGCCGAGGGCCACAGGGACATATTATTCTGGTGGACAGACTGTTGGGATTTGGCACCTATAATAAGCTCTGGTTGGGAGTAGGGCTGCAGCTTGCTGTGTAACAGAGGGCACACAGATGCTGCAGTGTGGGTGCCTTCTGGTGCCAGCACTTTATCCAAACAGAGGACTAGCTGGCTGCATGACTGGCTGAAGAGTCAAGGAGAGGATGACAGGACAAAAGCCTCAGTAATACAGAGTAGCAGCTGGTCAAGTCACAGAAAAAAAAAACTCAGTGTCAATAATATTGTGTTCTGAAGAAATGTCAGCCCTTTGGTGAGCGCATGGAACATGTGCTATTTTCCCCAAACAGTCTGAAGATAACCTATGACTCACTGAGCCACGTCGCTGTTGGCTACATCGTGCAAATGTCAGTGCAAAAAGCGGCCCTGCCCTTCCGACTGGGGTCCAGGCGATGTTGAGCTAGTGCATTCTGTATTTTAGCAGCAGTGAGGATAAGAGGTTCAGGATGAGGGGGCTTGCAGTAATAAACACCAGCTGAGAACCATCTGCCAAGAGAAAAATATACTACACCATTAGTGAGCCACTCCCTGCTTTGCTACTTGCATTTCAGCAATTGTCTATTAAAGCAGACATTGAGAAAATAAAAAAGACCAACAAAAGCCCTAAAGAACTGCAATAAACAGCTATTTGCCTTATAATGTGACAACAGGAGAGATAATGACAACTATTTTAAGTCCTGTTGTAGACAACTGGAATTAACGTAGCTGCAAAACCTCACAAATTCCCAGCGTCCAAGATGACGTATTCAAATATCTTGTTTTGTCTGACCAACAGTGCAAAACCAAAATATGCTTTGTTTGCTGTCGTAAGACGAAGGAAACCAGAAGATATACACATTTGAGAGGCTTGCAACCAGAGTTTTTTCTTTCTCATCGGTTTTTAAAATAGCTGATAAATTTTCTGTCGATCGACTAATCGTTGCAGCTCTAATGGCTGCCCACATTCATTTGTTAGCTTCAATGTCCTAAGACCTCTGCTTACAGAAAATCTATTTTGCTTGTGTATTTTCAGTGGACCTTGGCTCAGCTTTACAGCTGACACTTGCACTGGCAGAAACACAGACAACACATCCAACTGGGTCCATTGCTAGTATCCAGTAATTACCTCCCTCCTGTGGTGTTTTGCATGTCACATCATGTAATCACAGCTGGGCTCTGCCGGGGGAGTGTTACTTATGATGCTAATATATTTCATGATGGGCACTACACAAGCACACAGGGGCTGGGCGGCTACTGCAGTCAACTAATGGCCAACTGGATGTCAGTCAGCCGGTGGAAATGAGCTTTAATCAGGATGACACTGGAGCCTGTGTACCACCAGCTGGAGGCTCTGGGTGGGCAGGAGAGCAGCAGTGATCGATAATGAAAAATGTCAGGTAACCTAACACTATGGAGTGTATGGGAGGACACAGAGAAGACGTGCATCTCTGCTGTCAGGTGAAAACCTCTCAACTTAAAATGATGTTGTTTTTTCCTTTCTCCAATGAAAAGCTTTACCATCCTCAGGTTCATGAACCCACTTACTTAAAGCCATTTAAGGATTCAAAAATGTATAATGTTCGAAGCAAAAGGTATCAGCTGATTTTTCTTCGTTTCCAACTTAACAAAGTTTTGGAGACAGAAGCTTTTCAGTTAAATTCCTGCCTCAGTGTGGCGAAGTCAAAAGTGAAGGGTGGAGTAAGCCTGATGCAAAGCAGATAGCATCTTGTCTAAGCTGTTAAAACGCTGAAGCGGTGCAGACTGACTAATATTGAGCATATTAGATATGGTACCCAGAGGTGACACTGAGCATTTCTCATCTGCAATTTAGTGCTTTATTGCACTTCATATACGATCATCTCTTTCCTTTCATTTTACACGAAGAAACAGAAGAGCAGTAAAAAGCAAATTCGCAGAGACAGCCAACCTCTTCAGAGAAGGGCAGAGTGACAAGATCCATTAAGCATTTTTCATCACACATCAAATGACCCCATTCTGATGAAACAAAGCATATAATCAATTAACAGTAACATGCACTCTCGTTAAACCACTTGAGGAGTGTTCAGATCATGAAAGTCTAGGAAAGTGTGACCTTGTATTTGCTGCTAGCTTAAAAATCTTTCCACATTTAATTGAGAAGTACAGTAATAAGATTAGCATATAGGCTACTCAGATATATAAACAACAGATCTGGTAAGAGTTCATTAGCACAAAACAGTCTTAAGGAGGCTGGGTAGTCATGGCGTGCACATATTCAGTATGGCAAAAACAAAAAGACCTGAGGGCTGACAGTCAGCGGTTGCAAGCACGCAGAACAGTAAAATGTGCTTACAGTAAAGTTAGTCAACAGGCAAGAAGTAACACGTTTTTGGGAGAACTTAAATGAATGAAAAATAGACCATAGCACAGACAGCTGAAACCAGTTCTGTCCTAATAAAAAAAACATAGAATCGCTACTTAACATAAAAGTCTATTCAAAGGACACAAACAAATCGAGCTGAACTCTCATTTGCATGGCCAGAGTTGACTGTTTTGTATAAAATTAGCAGCATTTAGACTAGAGTCATGTGCTATATGAGCATTATGCTACAAAAAGGGGACCAAAGTCACTTCACATGAAGACGTGTCAGACAGACGAGGAGAAGTTTGCTTTGCTATCGGAGCCTACAGTACGTTTCTCCCTGATAAGGTCTGGCTCTAAGCTCTTACCTGCTCTGAACAAGATACGAAATTATCTCTTTGAAAGATCAAGTATATTCACAGATCAGATAGCTCATTACCCTGTACAGTTACTCTGCGTCTCAGCAGTTTAACACCTATGTGGATGAAAGGCCTGACTAGCTGGGTACACACAGCAGCTGACAAAGAAAAGAACTGCTTTCATGTCAGTCAGGGGAGAAACAAGCAGCTTCGCTTTGATAGAATATACAAACACCTGTATCAAGGACTTCTGCTTTCTTCAGACGGCTCAAGTTAATATTTTCCAAGTCTTTAAAGAGGCAAGATAAAGTCCAACAGGCCTGTTGTTTGTCTTTGAGGTGACTGCCCTTGAATTAATCTTTAACATCTACTTTTTTGTGTTTCACACAAATCTTGTGCACGTAAAACAAATGATAGCATCAAGAGGTTAAAACAGACTGACTAAATGAAATGACAGAGACGATGCACCAGCTCTAAATCACGAGGCCCAGGATATGACTTCTCATTCTGCTGACATGGATCACAGTGCTTTTGGGACAATACAAAAAATGAACTCACCATGCGAATGTTACACATTACACATGTTCACTTGGTTTGGGCTTTTATCCTAATGCCCTCAAGATCAGGTGCAGGAATGATCGGGATCAAGTACTACTCAAGGTTCAATAGCAGTGAGTTAGGTAGCCGGTAAGAAGAAATATTCACCTCTTAAAACAAGCAAAAAGTAAACACGGGCACATGAGCAAACATTTTCAACAAATCCCTCAGCCCAAAGCTACTTGACCTTCCATTTTAATACATACGCAACATAGATAGACATGGCGCATTAACAGATGTTCCTACCTCTATCTCAACAGATGGAGTATTTTACTAAACGTAGCTTTACAATCAAGTTACAATCTAAAACCATTAGAGTGGCATGTGCATACAATATATAGGACCATTATAGTGAAACAACTATGGAGGAAAAACGATGGGAAACACTGGACAAAATATGAAAAAGGGGAAAATTCCAATCTCAAAGAATCTTTATATCCATTACAAAACCCACTAAATGCCTGCTAAAGGCTTAAGCCTTCTATCATTCATGCTGGCAATGTTTTCAGCTGCTACAGCTTGCTGGACCAGAAAACTAACCTCAGTTTCAGTGGCAGATCAGAGCCTCATAGTTTGGCACGGAGAAAAGCGGATGAGATAATGACTCCTCCTCCAGCAATAGCGCTACACGCCAGCAAAGAGCATCATAAAACTGCTGTGCTAATCCAAAGTGATCCTCCTTAAAATGGAAAAGGAAACCTTCAGTGTGAAACGGAGGCAAATGGAAATGAAACAGGACAGGAATGAGAGTGATGAGCGCCAAGGGTGGGGAGAGGAGGACGGGAGCTGCTCGCAGGATGGTGGTGACCTTCCCACTGCTCCGTCAGAACAACCAACATCAGCTCAGGGCGCACATCAAGAGACAGCCCCGCCCACAGCGAGAGGAGAGCAGAGGAGTGTGGAGGAGCAGGTCGGATGGGGGAGGGAGCCGTTCTGATCTAGACTCTGCTCCTCTATGCTCATCAGACACAAAGGAATAGGTCTAATGAGTCACAATGGCATAGACTCAATGACACTATTTACAGGCTCAAAAGGGGCTTCACATGCCACCAAGGCTGAGGGCACACAGCACACTGCAAGGTTAAAACCTACTGCCTCATGGTACAGTACAGTATATCAGTATCTCACCTAAGTACCAAGCAACAAATGTCTGGTGAGCCAATCTCACTTATAATCCAAAGTCAAACCATTTTACCTTGTGCAGTCAGAAATCAACAGGAACATCTGGAACTCACGAAACACTTGCAACATGACACGGGACAGTAATGATCATATATAGCTCAGGACGGATGTCCATTCATACAGAAAGACAATCTATTCAATGGCGTTCATGGGCTTAATAGCACAGCAAGTTTCTGATAACATGATTAAATTGGATTTTCCTAATACAAGCACAAGTCAAATCAGATCACCTGTGCTAAATGCGCATTAAGAGAAAAATGAAGCCAAAGAAGTGTTAACGTGTTTCCATATTTCAACTCTCTACCAGAGCTAGAATGCAGAGGACCTACAAGAATCTCAGCCTCTCAGGTACTTTTACTGTCTGCAGATTCAGATAGAAGATTTGGATGTGAAAAAAAAAAAAATCAAAACTTTTATTATCAAAATTCTGTTTACTACTAAAAGCAAATCTCTTCAAAAACAACTGAATAAACAAGTCTTAATTTGACACTGTTTTGATGAGGTGGACCAGGAACTCAATTTTATGGACAAGTTAGATGACTCAACCTTGCAGAGGGATCAAAGGTCATGTAATATTGCAGCAATCGTAGCACATCTAGCCCAGAAGCCAATACAAATGCCCCAAGAGGAGAGAACAGCGTTATGAAAGACAGTTCTGTGTTTAAAGTAACAACTTCGTGGCCTCTGTATTGACTGGTTTATTTCCTTCCGGGCAGTGGAAATGTGGGCCATCTCCCCTGTCATGTTTGCCCATCCAGAGCTCCACTCTTCATTAGCCTCCATCTCCAGAGAGGCCTCCAGCCTCACATTATCACATCTCCCTTCGGCAAACACCATCATCACTCAGTCCCTCGTTTCTCCTAATGCCTCCCTACCATCGCTGCACTACAGTCGGCCATGTCGATTGGGCTTCTGCATACTGAACTCAACTGAATGACCCTTAATTGTGTGCTTGCTACTGCCAAGTGTAATTGCACATTGAATCTTACTTATGTTAGGGCAGGATACAAACTCGATTTCCTTCTTTAAAAATGTGTGGATTTGGTTTTAAGCAAACCTACAGGAAAAAGTGTCTTACAACCTTACTGAAAAGCTGAACTTAACTAAAAATCCTTACTGAGCAAATACAAAACATAACACAAGCTATGGAAACCATTTGAGAGAGGGTGTGGTGCTTGTTAGTCTTATAATAGTACATTTCTAGCCTACGAAATGGAAAAAGGGCAGACTGCAGTGGGCGCATCAACAAGCCAGTGGCTGGTCTCTGTGCCATCTCCCGGGAGACGCATTTCCTGTCTACTTGATGAAGTTTGACACCAACAGATCACTTTATCTTCCTCTGTTTCCTGCACAAACAGCACTGGCAACACACTGTCCGCATCACTAGCAGACACAAAGGAGAGCCAGCCATCAAGGAGGGTGTGGCAGGGCCTGGGACAACCAGGAGCGAAATGCCACTGACACCGTCCACAGCCAGTCCACAGTCACCCATCACTCCACAGAGACCAGGTCTGTTTCCCCCACTAACAGCCGTCTAAAAAAATGTCTGCCTGAATTTTGCTACTGATGCAGGAAGACATACCAGGCAGAGCATCTGCCTTACCTAAGGAGTTTAATGTAGACTTTGTGACACCCGTGTCTTTAACACTGATCTCTGCACAATTAAGTTATAAAATGATGTAACATTAGCAGTGTTGATGCTAAATATTTGATTTAATATCGTGGCAGCTGCATGTTAATGACTCTGCACAACCTTAACGTGCTTGGAAACACAAACAAGGAGTCTTCTGAACAAATGACTTAAAACAAAACATAAAACAACAGATGGTCTAACAGTTGGCATGAGCGCCGCTCATTATTAGACTCATAATTTCATTTCGTTATGACTTTCGCAGTTCACAACGAGGCTATGATTTCCTGTCTTTCATCTACCTGCGTTTTAATTAACAATAAGGGCAGTTTTAACCCATTCTAAAATAGATTTATTATGATATTTTCTGAACCAATACTCGTTAGTTTAGCTAACCTCACTGTGAAGCTTGCTTTTTGATCTGTGTAGCGCTCCAGTCAGCTAACTACTAGCTAGCTTCAGCTAACCAGCTAGCATCACCACTCCCTAGCTGTTGCGAGTTCACCTCGTTCAAACCGCCGAGCCGATCATTTCCACGCGCGGTATCTTTAACTGACACAACTTAAACACACGGTCATATGCGGGGTTCATACACTTAGAGTGTTAGTTAGTGAAAATACAGCTATCACTTACCGAGAGCTACGACTGACGGCTAACGCAGCCCCTTTAAATCCAAAATGTCTCCAGCCCAGCAAGATTCTCCCAGCAGCCTCTGCGTTGATGTATAGTGACGTCATGTTTTGTTTTCGCCGCTTTTCTTCGGGAAAAATCATCTGTCAGATAATCAATCAATTTATGTATCCATCTATCTATGTATCTGTGTGTGTTTCTATCAATCATCCATCTATCTATCTATCTATCAATCTGTCTATCTTTGTAGTGGTGTCCACAAACACAAAAGTTTAGTCTAATGTTTCTCTAAGATTATATATTTTTACTTGGAAAATAAATGTAAAGGGTGCTGTGCACGTGACAGAAGATGATGACTTTAACTTAAAGATTTAATTCTGTCAAAGACATATAACCACACCATAATAGACAGATAGATATAATAGATAGATCGCTCAATTAAAAAGCCCATAAATTCCACCACAGAAAAAACACCAAATAGCATATAGTGACATCTGGTGGTTAACTTGTGGGCACTAACAGATGACAATAATTATACCAGTTCAATATAATTTTCAACTTTTTCTACAAACAGTTAATCCATAAAAAACTGTTCCTTCCTCTTTTACCCAGGTAAATATATTTCCTCTTTAGTGTTGTCTGATACTATGAAAATGTTGCCAGTATTACATATTTATTCATATGACAAGACATGATGACAAACCAAGATTAACTCTGAAAATAAACCCGGAATAAACTAACTGTGATAATGAACTCAGATGATTTTACAACATAGAAGCTGTCTCTATCTGGTTTAGGTACAAACTAAAAAGACACGTTCACTAATAGTCATCTCACCATACTTCTCATATCACACATATATACTGTATATGTATATATGTATATAATATTGGTTTAATATTAACCCATATTCTATGTCTAAACTTTCTGTGACAAAATGACAGTAATGAGTTTTCAAAGACTGAATCAACATTTTTATTGTTGCACCTCTAAGCAATGGCTGTCAGTGCGACCAGGACAAACTGTTTTAATACACAGGCCTCATGAAAAGGTGGGAGAATATAGGTAAGTGCGAGGCAAACAGTAAGTTGTATTTATTGTACACCAATAGGAGGTTAGAGATAGAGCTGCAACGATTAGTCGATTAATCGATTTGTTGTCAACTATTAAATTAATCGCCAACTATTTTGATAATCGATTAATCGTTCTGAGTCATTTTTTGAGAAAAAGTGTCCAAATTCTCTGATTTCAGCTCCTCAAATGTGAATATTTTCTGGTTTCTTTAGTCCTCTGTGACAGTAAACTGAATATATTTTGGTTGTGGACAAAACAAGACATTTGAGGACGTCACCTTGGGCTTTGGGAAACAGTGATCAACATTTTTTACCATGTTCTGACATTTTATTGACCAAACAACTAATCAATTAATATAGAAAAGTTGCAGCCCTAGTCAGAGACCACATCCACACAGTTGCATTAATATATAAAGAAGGCAATCCTGCCACCTAGAGGCGAAACTGAAACCAGCTGTCAGAGAAGGATTAAACTAATGTTACTATACTGTATGTATTATGACATGTTATAACATACATGCCCTGTAAACTGTTAACAGTGGGTCGATGGATACATCATAAAAGGTCAGTTTGTTGTAAATTAAAGAGAAAAATGTGCTTCCATAGTTGGAGGCTACGTCATCAGTGCGCGACGCAGCGTGCAGGACTGTGAAGGACGCCGACGAGAAGCTTGGGATGAAATAAGACGAATATAAAGGTTAGTTTAATTTTACTATTACAATGGGTTGTATCGCAAATTAGATATGACATAAATGACCAATTCGGCTTAGTTTATTAAAACAGAAACCCAAAGGCAGGTCCAGTTATCGAGCAGGATTAACCTCACTCGGTAGATTCAGGCTAAGCTAGCGATAGCTCACGTTGACAGGCCATTTAGTAACTAAGGTTACTGCTAAGTTAGGGTGAGCCAGAAATACAACAGTAGATCACTTGAAACGTAGTGGTTAATGTTGTTTTGTGGACTACTAATGTTTTGAGTCCTTTAGGCTTAGTTAGAAGTTAGAAGCTGGATTAAAAACAGGAGACATTTGTGACAGATGTATTATTACTGCCTCTCCTCAGCCCCTCAGCTCTGTCAGGAGGACGTCGCTATGATGGCGGTGTCGTGTCTAACTCGAGCCCTGCGCTCCCTGACTCTCTCCCAGCCTGCTCTGCTCTCCTCGCAGGTAAACATCCACTGCCTGTCAGTCACACTGGAGGTCTGAATCCTCACAGCCACAGAGCTATAAGCTGTATTTTTCTGTTTTGTGTTGACAGGCAGTCGCACAGACCAAGCTGGGAGCTCAGGTGCCCGGTACAGGCTTACAGTGCCGAGGCTTCCTCACCACAGCCCCCCTGGAGCAGAACAGGACGTACTGGAAGCAGAGGGAGAAGTACACCATCAAGCCTATGGGAATGAAAAAGACAGGAGGCAGAGATCACTCAGGTAAACAGTGTGGTCAGTGTAGCAGAACAGGATAAGAGGTTGTGTGTTTACAAGCCAGGCTGGAGGAGGATGAGGTTGGTTTCTAATGTGCAGGTCTGGATTTGCCTTTTGTTCTGATCTCACAGTAAAAGTTTAAAGAGTTTAAAACAGTCTTCTGGCCTTCAGTGTCACTCTTGTCAAGGCCTAACTGGCATAAGTACAGAGGGTTTATAAATAGACCTGGACTTATGTGATCTGAACAGTGAAACTGACCCTTTTTCCAGTTTTTCCAAACTGAATAAAGATTTAAAATCTGACTGTCAGTATTACACTAGTCCAGGTTCGAGTAGATTAAGTAAAATAGCTTTTGATGTAAACCTGTGTCAGGTTATGTGCAGTGGTTTTTACAGAGGAAAAACAGTGAAATTGTCCTATGTAATAAAGATTTCATGAATCTTAAACAGGGCGTGAAATAGAACTGGAGCAATTATTCGATTAATTTATTATTCAATCGACAGAAAATTAATTGGCAACTATTGTAATTTAAAAATGCTGAACATTATGTAATTCTGTCTTCTCAGCTGTGATAATTTGCTGCTTTCATTTGTCTTATGTGATGAAACTGAATATCTTTATGTTGTGGACTGTTGGTTGAACAAAACAAGCCATTTGAAGATTTTCTTTGGGCTTTAAGAAATTGTGATGAACTTCTTTTTTTTTTACCTTTTTCTTACATTTCATAGGCCAGATGATGACTCGATTACTCGAGAAAATAATCGATAATGAATTGTTGAGAATAATCGTAAGTTGCAGCCCTAGTCTGACATATGAAATCAA
>NTHP01000233.1:584457-595134 GCA_003416845.1 Oplegnathus fasciatus
GATACTTTTTCTGCCTAGAGCTGATTGAGCTGCTCATCTTTCTTTCTGCCACACAGGAAGGATACGGACACATGGCATCGGCGGTGGCCATAAACAAAAATACCGGTTGATAGACTTTCAGCGGCTGCGCTATGAACCAAGCAAAGAGGCCCAGCCGTTTGAGGAGAAGGTTGTTGAAGTGCGATACGACCCGTGCAGGTCAGCTTTCACCACACAGGACTTTGAGTAACATGTACACTAAAGGTTATGAACACACAGTTGGTCGTCACAATCTATGTTGTCTACACAGGTCTGCTGACATTGCCCTGGTAGCTGGAGGCAACCGGAAAAGATGGATTATCGCTACAGAGAACATGCAGACCGGAGACGTCATTAAAACATCTGGAGTTATTGGACGCATGGCAGGTATAAGATCCACTCTGGTTTCTCGTCCTCCTTCCCCTCGACATGATGGAAGCAAAGATTTGTCAGATTTTGGACAATCTGTATTTAACTCTTTTCGTTTTCCTTTGCAGTCTCAGCCAATGAAGGTGATGCCTACCCACTGGGAGCTCTCCCTGTGGGGACACTGGTGAACAACCTGGAGATACAACCAGGGAAGGGATCCGAGTACATTCGTGCCGCAGGTAATCCATTATTTGCATGTTTCTACTTAGTATTTCCTAAATGCATGTTTAGACTGTGTTTATACAGTTAAGACCGCGACTAATGATCATTTTCAATGCTGATTGATCTTTTAATTTATCATTTAGTCTTTAAAAAGTCATAAAATAGTGAAGTATGTCAATCATATGTCAATAAATTAATTGTTTCAGCAGTATATGCAGAGTATTTTGACCTATTACTGTAATGCACTACTTAATGCAAACATGCGCGTTCATCTCATTCTGTAAATCTGACCATGAAGAAATTATATTTGTTGTATTATGTACTTATATAAAAATCTGTTCTGTTACTGTGTTCTCTGAATTCTTTGTGCATCTAATAACTGCTGTAAAATGTGCACTCATAATAATCCCTAAGCTGAATGTTGTTGTTCATTTGGTTTTCAGGCACAAGCGGCGTACTGCTCCGTAAAGTAAATGGAACGGCAATCATTCAGCTTCCTTCAAAGCAGCAGGTTCAGGTGAGGTTATCTGGATTAAGATTCTACCTGCCACGTTAAAACTGTATTCTGCTCTGAACTGAATGTTGTCATCTTGACACACACACACACACAGGTACTGGAGACCTGCATGGTAACGGTGGGACGCGTGTCCAACATTGACCACAACAAACGGATCATTGGCAAAGCTGGCCGCAACCGCTGGCTCGGCATCCGCCCTTCGAGCGGCTTGTGGCAGAGAAAAGGAGGCTGGGCGGGACGCAAGATTAAACCGCTGCCTCCGATGAAGAGTTACGTCAACCTGCCCTCAATCTCAGCTAAATAACACGAGTCTGGACTTGTTTGGGGACTGGAGATTGTTGTCTCTTGCTTGTAATCGCCTTGTATTATAATTTTTGTCCTTACGATGAAATCAGATGGATTGTTCGGAGAGAAAACGTGAATTAAAAAAAACAACAACAAGCTCTTTGTACAGAAGATTAAAAATTTTATTAAACACAACTGCTTGTGAGAGCATGGAAAGAAACAAAACAATATAAAAATCCAAAACATATTTACATCTATAGTAAAACATGCAGAGTAACCCATATTTTTAGTGGTAAATTTAAAAATACTGTCCTGTCATTTAAAATAGGGTTTGTGCAAAGACACTGGGTGGCATTTCAAGTAACAGGAGCAATGAGATGGCATGTTGTCGTTGTAGTTTGACCATTAATGAAAAACATTAACACTGATGTTAAGTTTGTGCAGTGCTAAATTATGGTGACAAAGTGAGCATGCCTGCTCATTGATCCAGTCCTGTAAAACACCCCCATGCTACCTCTAGATTTAGGGCAAAAAAACTCGAGGTCGAATACATTGAAATACACTTGTCATTATGCCCGTTCAGTATTTAAAAGGCTAACTCACATGACAAATTCCCTCAAACAACTCTGCCCTGGCTAACACTTCACAGCCCGAGTTTACAAATGTGTAAGGGCCAGTTGGTCTCCCAACTAAGAGAAGATAGTGAACCCTTCAAAAAGCAGGAGACAAGAAAACTTGGCTGTATAGTCACAGGCAGACACGTATGGTGGTAGCTGCAAAATATGCTTTTCAACATCAAGTGGCAAAACATTAAGTAACAGACAGCCATGACGGTTCTCCCGACCTCATAGGGTGCTTGAACTCATCAACATAAACACAACATCCCTATGAAAAAGGGTCATTTTGAAAGAAAAAAAAAAAAAGAACGGCCTTCTCTTGAATATAGGTAGTGGTTCAAATATAACACCTCTAACACTTCACCTCAAAACCAAAGGGTGTCCCAATTTGCTAAAATGTGTATAAAACCACATGAAAGTGCATTACAAAGTGAGGGAAATGTATGAGAAATGACCTAATAGTGTTTGCATTGTACAAGTCAACTTCATAGTTATGAGTCCTGGAAATATATTTGGCATTTATGTCAAGAAATAAAGGTAAGCTATTTGTGCTTTCAATTTAGTGGAAGGGGGATTTTTGCGATTCACAATAATACATCTTGTATATATATTTATATACAATACTAGAAAAAGCCAGCCTATCAAAGCTTGTAAGTTTTCACTTTATAAAAAGCAACAACAAACTCATACAGAAGGCCCTTTGTCCAAAGGTTTCCTATTGCAAAAGTTTCACGTAACACTATTCAGGGAGTACCATCAAACATATAGCACACCTACACAGACACACATAGGCAGTGACTTGGACATCTGGCAAGACTCCATACACTTTTCATCCTATTTTAAAAGCAATTCAATACTTGCATTGCGCTCGACACTACCGTCAAAGCATGTTTCAAGTCAGACCAACTCATTTAGAATTTTCCCACAACAGGCCTACACAATGCTAACTGACCAACCTATCAGTATGTTTTAGGTTAGATACTACGTGCATGTCCAGCCACAGTGAAGCTGTATTAAAAAGGACACAACGGTAATTGCTCGGTTACAATGTGCACACCTCTTGTAAATGCTTAATGGGTTTACATTTGGCCAAATGTGGAGCACTGACCGGTAAATTTGTCAAAATGAATAACTCAGTAATCTTAATACTGATCGCCACAGGGACCACAAATGCATTAAATGTACGATTTTAGTTTTTCAGTTTAACGTACTATGAAGTTTGGCCAAGCCAAGAGCTCTACTGTAAAACAAACTCGACTTTGGCACATCACTGCACATCTGGAGAAATCCAGTATTTGCTAAGTTACTGCAGGTTTGTGAGACGTCCTCTCAGGTAAGCCATTACATCAAGCTGAACACACGGCGGCCATGTTTGCCGGTTAAAATCTAAAATTACTCCGAGAGGGCCCAATTACAACACAGGTGGAAAATGCAGCCAGGAAACTGAAACTGGGGACCTTGAAACAATAAGACAGTTCATACAATCACAACTTAATTTGGCATTCAGCTGTTGATAGTTGAAATATGTTTTGTGTGTCATGTTACCCTGCTTCTAAGTGTGATGTTACTGTACAGTCTGATTGTACACCAACACTGATACAAAATCTTCAGCACTTACAATGACAAACTGCTTTGATGAACTGCTTACATGTTACAAATGTGTCATAGCTACATTCATTATAGCTACCTTCAAAAATACCTTGCTTGAGTTGTTTTTTTTGTTTTTGTTTTTTTGATTCGCTTTAGGTACACAGTGTGCTTATAAGCAACGAGGCAGAAAGAACTTTACGTTCCTTTCGATAAAAGTTTACCTTTTCGAGAAAGTAAAGGGACGAGTAAGAAAACTGAGTACTGAGTTAGAAGAGAAGGATTCCATCTAGATTCACAGCAATATTCCAACTGTCAACAACAAACACAAACACGGTCTCAAACAATCTCACACACGCCACTGCACATCACCATCACACTCCTCCATTGTCTATAGAGTAACAATAAATGTAGGATTTCACAGAAATAATAAAATGTTAACAAAAACAAAGTGCAAACACAGCTGCCATTATCGAAATGTGGCAAATTGTCAAAAACCTCAAAATACCTCCGAGGCGGTAGCACAAATCTTACAAAATAGTACTTGTTCTTTTTGTAGTGTGTAAAAAACAACAACAACACCCAACAACATCAAAAACATCAAATTGACGACATGAAATTTGTGTATTGAACACTTGGTTGTGAGTCAGTAAGATTTCCACAGGAAAACTATTACTGCCGGGGGCCCGTTGGCTTTTCCTCTAATTCTCTGTAGCCTCTCGGTGAGACAAGTGCAGCGGAGAGTCTGGTGGCGGGTGAGTGGATGGTGGCCAGGGTCACACGGGTTTAGTGTAACCAAAGATTCCCACCGGGAAGTGCTTGACATGTGTTGGCCACTGGGCAGCGAGCTGGAAAAACTTCACATCATTCCACTCCACTCCATCAATAGTGACTGAGGACGAAAAGGGATGATAGTTAAAAGCGAGAACAACATTAAAAATGTCACAATGGAACGCTTCAGAATCTGCAATGACAGCTGTTGTAGAGCAGATCATTTTGTTTACAACTAGTGACTATTTAATACTGAGGAGGGTCCTGACATCAACACCAGATGGCAGTATAGCTTCAGCCGTGGGCTCGTGTCTGCACGTCGGCCTTACCTCTCAGCATCGTGTGCTGGTGCTTGGCTGTGCAGATCAACCTGCTGATGCCATCAATCACTTGGCTCTTAGAGTCCAGCTCTTTCTCCTTGGGCTTCTTGCTGAGAAAAATCACTGGAAAAAGGAAAAGAGGGAGTGAGCCGAGTCATGAAAAACATTTTCTTCACAGATTTTTTTTTTTTTGCACATAAAGGGAAACTCCGCTGATTTTACATATCAAAGTCTGCTCTCAGGTGTGGGGGAGTACTACTGCATATGTGAAAGAAGTTGTTCAAAGCCTTTTGTGGCTCCAGAGGGAGCTGTGTGAAGTCTGATAAATTGCCTCAAGCGATGTCACTTGTAGTCTTCAGCTCCAACTGAATTGGACCCAAGTTTGAAAATGAAAGAATCTGGAGGTGCGGAGTTAGAAGAAAGTGAGTTCACCAGACCTCTGTAGCGAGGCTACATTAGCCGCTACTAGCATAACACACCTGAATCTCCGAATGAACTGTCGGCGGTTAGTTGCATTGTGGGCAATGTAGGCAGCAGGTTTTGACAAGGAAGAATGTATTAAATAAAAAGACGATATCTCTGGTTCTGCTGCATCAATTTCGATCCTTTTTTTTTAATCAATGTTATAGGAGTGCAATGCTGAAATGGTGGAGTACTCTATTAACCCTTATCTGTCTTAGGCATGGACAGTCTTGGAACAAGAAAGATTTGTTAAATTTTTTGGGTACTGAGACAAATCAACCAATTAATGTGTTGTAATTACAAGATACAATGCTTTGCTTTACTTTGATCTCTATGTGGGCGTGTCCCGTTATATTTTCCAAAGCGTACCTTTCTTGTTCTTCTCCTTGGTGACTACAGTCATGGCCATGCTGGGTGGAGGGGTGAGTTCCCCTCCACAAGGCAGGCGGCTGACTTGCAGTGAACGGAAGTTACTCTTCAGGGTGTTCTTCAGTCCCACGTCTCTCTTCTCGCCCTCTTTCTTCTTCTCCGGGCCTTGCCACGTCCAGTAGTCCACCTGGAGCCCCATCACTTCACTGCCCGAACACGGAGAACTACAAAGGAAACACAGGCAAAGTCAGGAGCACTACAGAGAAACTCATTTTTTCGCTACTACTACTTCGCTGCTAAAACACAGCTCGCACAGTGAGAAAGAAAAAATAAGGTGTGGTTTTCTTGCTGACAATTATGTGTGTGTGTTGTCGTACCCAGCTCCAGAAAGGGCGGTGGACACAGAGGGAGACTGTGGGGGGGTGCCCCCAATCTCCTTCCCATACGGACCAGCCGATGGGGGCGTTGGGGAAGACAGGATGCTTGTGTTGCCCCCCATCGCATCATCTGAGTCCACTGCAAATTTGGGGGAAAAACAGTCTCATACACTTGTATGGAAATACATAAATTCTAGTGATAATCAAGTAAATGAAGCAAATAAATGAATCATTATTGGGGCTTCTGGGTGATTTTAATCTTTCCTGATCTGAATCTGTATCCAGTGAGGGACATGTGTGTTTTGATTTCTGTCTCAGCACATAGAATCAACAGTAAAAAACTAACCTAACAAAATACTACTAACAAAAAGATTCCTTCCTTACCTGAAGTTGAGAGGCTTTGCTCCACAATCCCAACTTTCACAACCTGCAAGAATAAAAAAAGGTTTCAGTGTGACACAAAATTAAACACAGAGTGAGTTAACAACTCTGTCTGGCACCTTTGCAAAGGAAAAAAAAAGTCTTACCCCAATAAATGGCACGAATTTCTGACAGGAGTCCTCATCAGGGCTGTAAACAGAGAGAGAGAAAAGAAGCTGTGAGTATGACCAGAGGTGGGTTGTAACACTTCAACACTCCAGAGGTGCACATGAACACTCAATGGTCCTGGAGGGAAGATGGCTGTGGTGTGGCCTGCACCATGTCCCATCGCAGCAGAAATGGCACATGACTGGCTTGGGTGGAATGGGGTCATCTTGGGGTCACGTTACAATGAGATGAATGAGAGGACCGCTCCTTACAACCAAAAGAAGACGAGGTCTTTCTTATCAGCCAGTGCTCGGATTAGAGGGCTAATATTACCCATGGGACTTAAAGTGATAGTTTGGGCTCAGTCGTAGTAGTAAGTGCTGAGCGCGTTCAACAACACATGCCTATACAAAGATAGGAAAAAACAGGACGCCAGTCATTGTCAAATAAAGTTTTAATACATAAGGAGGCCACAACGACAGATCCAAAGAAGCAAAAATGCATCCGATAATCCGGCAGAGAAGAGGTGAGATAGTGTTATCTTTCTGCAAATGTCCTCTAACATGGAGCGACCAATAGTGCAACTCCTAAACTAGCCGGTGATTCTTTCCCAGTCTTTCATGAGCCTGCAAAATAGATCGCACCCACAGCGAACAATGGAAGGACGAGGACCGCTGCTGGGCACTGCTCCAGTGCAGATACAGGACCGCAGTCCCCAGCAATTCTACCACCTTGGGCATCAGAGCTGTATTGTATCATTATATCGCAGTAATGTTACATATTGCATGGTAAAGATTTTGCAGAACAACACCACTAAACAAAACACAACAGGATTAAACTGCGCCAGCTTACTAACTTTGTGTGTCAAGTCCTTCCTAAGTTCTTAGTGACAACTAGCTAGTTTCAACCTGGTGATTTAAAATGAAGAAATGTCTTAGCAAGTAAAGACTTTAGTAATGTGTAAATTATTGCTAGGAAACATCCGCGTCCCAGTCCAATCAAAAGCAATCAGCAGTGTTAACAGGAAGTTAACTTCCAAATATAACAATTCTATGGGGGCAAACAACATATTAAACTTAACTGCCAATCCTCTGTAAATGTAGGTATTACTTCACTTTTGTATATATATGCATGCAGGGGGAAAATATGAGTTTCAGAGTTAGTACTATTCATGCAGTTTAGAATGAGTGGGAAATATGAAATACTGAATACTGAAATATTTCTTTGGCCTTGCAATATTCAAAGCAGTCAATACTATTGAGTGAAAGTTTATGTAGCCACTCCTGAGGGCAAACCAATACACGTCCTGAGATTTGGGCGGCACCTGTTCAAAAGGTCATTCTAAATGACTTCTATTCATTTAACACTGCTTATGACACTGATATTGCTGGATGTATGAGCCAGAAAACCATTCCGCTTTGTTAATATTTGAGGTTATTTTAAAAAAGGTTGTTAGGCAAATCTTCACAGCAACAACACAGAGGACAGAGTAAGAATCAAAGTCACACCGAACCAAAGACACAAGTCAGGACAGAGTGCAAAGTGAAGTTACAGTGAGTATCGAGTGTGAAAAGGGAAATGTTAAGACACAGCAAGGAGCTCAAGCCAAATGGAGGAGAGAAAATAAGGATCAAAACAAAACAAGAGTTGAATTAGATACCTGATGTAAAAATCAAAATACAAACTCCTTTTCCTTGAATGCAAATCAAAGGGGAAAGGGGGAAGAAGGAATGCAACAGTGTTAAAACTGTGTGTTGTATTTAGTACCTTCTGACCAATAGGAAGCCACTCTTACAAAGAGGGGAAGGGTTTGGTCAAACCTCAGAAAGAAAGCAAACAAAATGCACACAGAAATGCAACGGACTGTCTATTGAGTGCGTCTGTGTTTGTGAGACGACTGGGTTCATGTTGGACTTTGTAGAAAACTGAACCTCGGCTCTATCAAACTTAATAATCAGCCATAAACAGTGAATTTGAAGTGGACTAGAAACTGCGTCTTTACTGCATTTATGTCAGAAAAAACAGATGTGACAATTGAACCGAGGATCATTATCATCACACATCACAGCAGCTTGTATGTACGTGTTTAATATATGCACCTGTTTGCATGCATATGCATTTACACATCTTCCTCATGCAAATTAACTGATGATCAGTCGCAGCCATATTTGTTCTAGGACTCATTTTTAATGAGAAAATAGACCTAGTGAACATTAATATCAGTACTCCCAAGTTAGAGATCATTGCAACACAGGCATGCTTAAACAGAGCACAAAAAAAAGCACAAAAACATACATGCATACACGCACAAACATAATGCAGTACATGAGTATGCTCAAACATAAATAATCAGAGTGACTTTACCTCTTCTGTTTGTAGGTGAGCATGGCTTCTGAGATGGGGAACTGGTGGGACACATTGGCACCGGCCAGATACTGAACGACTCGTCCTGCTACATCTATGTTATCTGCAGGGAGCAGAGCGACAGGTTGTTAACAACATGCCTCTCCTGTTCCGTGTCTGACTAACAAGGTGCAAGACAATTGACGCAAATGCTAATTTTCACATACAGCCGATCGCCGGAAGACTGTGCATTAATCATTTTCATTCCACTGAATTAAATAGATGGGGGTTGCTGAGTGTAAAATGTCATTAAAACGTGGGTGAAGTCAGCCATACCACACACAAGATGGATTGTGTGTCAAAAAAATCCTTTTTTTCCCTTGACATGAAATGTGGAAATACAGGCTGATTTTTTTATGTCAATTTATTTTGACCTATTGCCTCTCTGCAATTTAAACTAATTCTCCATGTGGAAAAAAAGCATTCACAGCCATTCCTATCCAAACACTGCCTTTTGTGTTGTGATGACAGCTAATGTCAAGGATAAAAGAACTAAGAAAAAAAATGGAGGACCCAGTACTTTTTACATTACTTTACTTTCTTTTCTTTTTTTTTCTTGGAACCTCTTTTGAGATGATTCAACATGAAGTGTGGAACTGCAACTCTTGCACCTCTGGTGTGCAAATTAAGTGAATTAATAGGTGTGGATGGGTGAGGATTATCAGGCTTGTTTGGGCAGAACAAGTGAGAATTGAAGAAAAGGATGGAAACAGAGGCTTAAACATGGATGTGCGTGCGTGAGCAAACAATTGTAAGACTTACAAACTGCAAGTGGGTGTAAAAATAAATTCAAATCTAATAGAAAAAGAACTTTAATTCTACAAAATAGACCTAAAATAAACAGATTAATAATGCGAATGTCTTTGTTTCAGCCTCTTGGATTAATCCTACATTTTAATATTTTACTGGTTGTGGCAAATGGTAAATGCTTCTTTAGCAGCAGCACAGTTTACAGGAAGGAGGAGTAGAGCCATGATGTACAGCCATTCGCTACATTACAGCAGGCTGTAGCTGTCTTTTGCAATTGGATGAAATCTCTTTTTCCCATCCATCAGCCCCTGACCCATGCTCTGACCCCATTTCTTTCCCTTTCAAGTTGGCTGAACATTAGACACGCAGACTTGCTTTGCAGCCAGACACCAGAGCTACACACCCTACCTGAGGCGGGCCGTTCCGTCCTGCAGAACAGCTCCCTCCATGCAGTGTCCATAAAGATATTGTTGAACCTGCTGTCAAAAGAGGCCACATACTTTGCCAGGGGATGAGAACCTGTGAAGGAGTGCAGAGAAAAACTTTACGTATAAAACAATCCTAAAAAAAATGTAGCATGCTAGGCTGGTATCTGTACTAAGCGTGGATGATTTACCTATGGGGATCACCAGGAAGCGTATGTAACTGAGCCAGTCAGGTGTCTTGTTGGCCAGCTGCTCCACAAAGAACCTCAGGATGGTGCTGAGGTAACTCTGGTCGCCTGCCACCGCCACCTTCATCGTCGGTGGTGTCTGTGCGTTGCAGTTACAGCTGTGGGGGTTAAGATATTCGGAAGGAGAGGCGGAATGAGTAATTGAGAGAAAGAGAGAGTGAGAGATGTGGGTCAGAGAGGGTGTGTGAGAGAATTTATGGCTGTTCATATCTCAACAGGGTTTTTCCTGGTTTAAAACCGGTCTTACCTTTTTTGAGAGCCAGATTATGTCATGTTATAATTTGCAATGCTGGGTACTTGCAAGTATCTGCAAGTCTTTCTCAAGTTAAACCAAATATTGAAACAGCTTTCAGATCCTAATCCTACAATGGGAAGCATAAGACCAATTTCATCTGAGTCAGAAAATGTA